>SMSR01007835.1:8804-21477 GCA_019453355.1 Ceratina japonica | reverse complement strand
TCTGTTCTGAATTCGATCGTCGAAGCGTGCGTGCGAGAGTGAGAGCGTGCCAAAGGGAAATTATAAATTCGAGTGTGCGTGAGTGGGTGCGTGCGTGCCTGTGTGCGTGAGAAAAATCGTAAATACAAATAAGCAGACGAATCTGAATTGAAGACGAAGGGAGAGACGCGCGGAGCGCTATACGCTCCGAAAGGAGAGCGAGACGAACGCGTTTTGTCCCGCGCGAAGATCGCTCGACTTCTTTACGAACGAAAAGCGAATCGAACGCGATTCGGTCGGCAAAACGCGTCCGTCGAGCTTCTCGATTTGTCGCACGTGCAGAGCGATCCGGTACGATCGTTCTGCAGAAGGAGTATAAAAGAAAAATAGCTATGAGTCCTTCAGAATGTTCGAATGTTGCGTGCGTTTCATCGACGAACAAATTCCGCGGAAAACATCGATATATATAGTATAATCGTGTCGTCGTCGCTCGCACGTGCGCGACAATAATTTTTCCTACGCGTAGCCAGTGTCCGAAGGTGACAAGTTGCTTTTTCTCTTACCCCTTCGTTTCGAGGCTCTACGAGGCGAAGCGAGCAACGTTTGCGCGAACCGACGATTCGTACATAGTACGTACGTTCGAATCGAGTCAATTACCAAATTACTCGCGCTGCCAGATGACATTCATTACTGCTTTTAATCGGTCAGTGACCTATATAGCTCCATGTTAACACAGCTATGCAAGCTAAAGCGACGAGACGTCGTCGTCGTCATCGTCATCTTCGCGATTCGTAGATCCACAGCCTTTTGCGCGATAACGATAACGTTCGCAGTTATAAAAGTCTCTAGTTGCAAAGTCTTGGACGAACAGTGTATATGCAAAGCTTATTTTGTATCCGAAATTCGATTGGCTATCTATTTTAATTATCACTTTTGCGGTCATTCACGCTCCATGCTCGGTCGAGGATATCGTGGAAATTCGAAGCGATGACCTTCGCTTCCGATTTCGAATTAAATTGCTACCGAATGCCCCGGACGCTTCGTCATCGACAAAGACTGAGACTACGAATCCCGAAAGGACGAGTAACTTGTAAAGTTATCGAAACGAAACTAGTCTAAAGAAAAAAATGGCCTTTCACTTATGCGCAGATGTTTCTCCTCCGTCCTCGACTACGCGTACACGTAATATTCTACGAACCGCGTGGCATTTCTTCCGATAGTTTCGTTTACTTCGATCTCTTTTTCTTTTCCTACACCCCCAACTTCTGCTCCTCCTCCTCCTATTTTCCCATTTTGTAAGTTTACATTTTTACACACCGAGCATCGCTGTACAGAGCATTGTTCCGCGAAACTCTGGTCCGCTTTAAACCGAAGGTCGATATACGAGTATACAAGTGAACAAAAATAATGCGTAATACAAACGAGATAACGGTCTCGTACGAGAGAACTTGCCTACCTCGGAAGCGACAGGTTGTTTTTTGTTCAACCGTTTTAGCTACGATCCAACGATCGTGCTTTCAACGATTAAAAAACCCCTTTCAAACGTATTATTCCATCGCGGGAAACTAAATAATTAAGCGTACATAGCAATTGAAAATGAATAGATACCGTTCTAACACGAGAAGTGATGTTTTTCGACAATGTTCCGACGATCGGCCTGTCGCCTTCGAGAAGTTCGCGAGCCCGATACGGTCGCGCAACAATGAAAAAAGTAAAAAAAACAGAGACGAGCAGAACTTTTGTTCTGTCGTTCCTCAACGAAGATCGTATCGACGAGTTCATCGTTAGCCAGTAAATTATATAGTTGTACAAGTAAGGATCACCGAGTCGCGATCTTTGTGACGAAGATGGTTAAAGAATAGAGAGAGAGAGAGGGACGAGAGTTCGAACGGTGACGAAGACGACGACGACGACCATGATAAATGTTAAACGATACCGATCATTTTTTCTTTCGCGTCTCTTCGATCAAACTCCGTCGCGGACACGATACTGACTCGAGTCTCTAGAATAATAAGAATAGAGTTATATAACGTATAGCTATTACTGTAAAAGAAAAAGACACATACAAACACATACATACACACCGAGAGAGAGAGAGAGAGAGAGAGAAGCTGTACGATTAAGGTTCGACTCGAGCGCATATATAAGAAATAATGTACCGTAAAAAGCTATTGTATTAAGGATGCATTTTTCGTGTAACTTTCTTTTCGGAGGAGGATCGATAAGCGAGGGTTAAAAAAAAAAGATGACGGAAGAAAAGTAGCCAGTTGTACATATACGTGAAACGTAACTAAAATGAGAAATCGAATCGTGCGAGTCGTGGCGAGCGGAAATAGAATATTTTATTATGTAAAAAATATGAGATTGCGGTGATGGACTGGAAGACGAGGAAGAAACAAGAGGAGAGGAGAGCGATTCATTTTTTGATACGATGTGTATGGCTGCTGCTTATTTTCGAACGCACGTTTCGAGTCGGCGATCGAGGCGGTCCTCCCGGCTACGGATCTCTTTTCGTGGCCTGGATCTTGCGAATGATGCGCGTGTAATTAAATTGAAGAGCCGGACGAGAACGAAGAAAGGTGGCGATGCAGCTGGATCGATGAAGGTCGTCGCTACGCGCAAAAACGAGATCACTTTATCGTACGAAGTGGAAACTTGGTCGCTTTTGTATCGCTGGATAAAAAAAAAGAAACGATTCATGTGCAAACTTCTATCGTACCAATGTGTATCAAAGTACCGAGTCCCGGTTTACGAGTCTCTCGCCGAGACCGCGGGCAATCATTTTACCAACGAATCGTTCGTGTATACACGCACGTGAATCGAACGAAAGAGATACTTTCCACCGGATGTATTTCCCATCGGATCGTCTCATTTTCTTCGAACGATGTATCGATACACGGGAAAATGGAAGGACCAAGGAGAGAAGAAAAAGAAGAAGACAAGACGATGACGGGAGCAAGTAACGATGGCCTGATCGAAGGGAATGGATATTATCATCGACTGGCCACCTTTCCGACGCGCATCCCGTCGTTTTCTTGGCAAAACGATCGTCTCGTGTTTGCGCGTCCGACACCGCATCGTATTCGAAGAGAGAACACAGAAGGAATACACGCACGTAAGAGATACCTGCACCAACGGAGAAGAAGACAAAAAAAAGACTCGAAATCTGTTCGACGACATAGTTAACGATACGCGTCCGTTCCGAGGATCTATAGAGGAGCTATTATTTTTTGCCGTATTTTCTCCTATCGGAAGAGATGGAACGTTTGAGACGCGACCGCTTTTGCGACGAGCTAACAGAAAAGAGAAAGATACAGCGAAGAAGCAGCGATTCTCTGCGACGATGAAACCCGGAAACTAATGGAATGCTTGCACACGTCATGGAATAGATTATAAAAGAAAATCGAATCGAACGTGACCGTGGCAGAAAATGTACAAATGCCTTGCCGGAAGAAGGTGCATGAAACGAGTTTCGAATGAGAACAGGAGCGAATGCGAGAGGGTTTCTAAAAAAAAAAAACACCTGTAAAAATGTCTTTTTGATAACAAAAAGCGCCAAAAAAATCAATGTATAAAATCGATGAAGAATGTATGCGCGAAGCTGGTAGAATGAATGGAAGAGTGACCGAAGAAGGAGAGAGATAGGAGGTGATGAAACGTGCTACAGAAAAGAAGAAAACGTGTGCGAGAAGACGGAACTACGAAGTTAAGAGTGCGTCGTCAATAAATTGCGCGGTAATAAGTTTACGAAGCTGGTCGGGAAGTTTTAAAAATGAATGGAAACGCCGAGCAAGGAGGAACTATTTGAAACGGATTCTGGACGTAAAGCATAGGAGTCTGATACACGATCGGGATCGAATCACTCGAGAAACTGTATTTCGATGAACGGCACAATTGCGTGGGAGAGACACGGACGTGCCTACGCTCGTCGCGTGCACTCCTCGTATACTGAAATCTAGACGATGACTCATACTGGACTGCTCGTGAAATGACATTACTTGTAAGTCAACATTTGTAAGTACGTCACAGTGTGCATCGCGAAACGCAAAAGTTCGATATACCGAAAGACAAAGAAAAAATCCGAAGGAAGAATGCCTGCAAATGTTCTCGATCGATCAGTTTTCGAAGCCTCGAACCGTTTAGCTTTTAAAAAACGATATATATGTAAAACATACGGATACATTCATAGTACATACATCGTAACGAAAGTTTCTTCGTCCGCGAATAGTTTAACGCACGGATGAAGCAGCATCTTTGAATGAAGAAACAGAAATCAAGAAGATGAAGAAGTGAATCGACGTACGGAGAGAAATTTTCACAAACTACTTTTCCTTGCATGATAGACAATCTCTGTCCACGCTTTATTTCTTTTCCCCCAAGTATCCTTTCGAACTTTCCTTTCTTTTCACTGTACGTGCTTATACCTGAACGCAGAGAGAACGACGAGCAAGAGTGCGCGCGACGGAGAGGCAGAGAGAAAGAGAGAGAGGAGCGAAGGAGTGAAGAAAGAAGAGAGAGTCGCAAACTTTACTTTCGAGCACTCGAGCCGTCGGTCGATTTTACTATGAATCTTACTTTTTCCTACCTTGCACTATACACCACATTACGTATATCCCGTCCACATTTCCTCTTTTACTATCCCCATTTTTCTTTAGGGCCCTTCTCAGGGCCCGCAGACATTTCAGTAACGAAGGAACAACTACTCGTTTGTAACCGTCCTTTTCAGGACGAACATCCGAAATCGTCCTTTTCAGGACGTAGATCGGAAGTCATCTGCATCGGACCACTTGGTTCTGTTTCAGGATTGTTTTTAGGGAGGAGTGAAATCGGATCAGCTGTCCGATCGAACTAGAAAGGTCCCACTGTGTCTGCATGGTTGTCGTTCCTCTCGAGCGGTGAGGATATTTTATGTAAAGTATGATCTGTGTAAGTATGATCATCGTGATGTAACTTTTACTCGTCGATAATGTTTTCGTTGCAGCGATAAGAAACGACGTGTAAGTAACAAGTGCACAGTTGTACTCCAAGTTAGGAATTCTTAAATAGGAACTCCAAGAACTTTATTTGACGATGTAGTTCTGTACGCAAGTACGAACTGTTATCTTTCCTTGTGTTTATCCTAGTCAGTATGAGTAATCGTCTCAAAACAAGGTAGAAGAAGGGATGTACAATACGAGTGCAATGCATAAATATCTAGTCTCTAGTCAGTCTAATCCAGACCGCAAACAAATGCGTTCTCGGAGTTGTTTTCATATTTAAAAAACTGTTGTAATAAATATATTTTTAAATGTTCTTGTAGTGTTTTTCCTTAATATCCCAAAATCTCGTACAATTTTCTCCTAACATGCAAATTGTCTGTGTACCACGACGACCATCGCTAATGATACGCTTATTATTACCATTATTATTATACGTAGATGAGGAATCGGAAAATAAAGAAGACTATTTTACTGGGAAATGAAAAAGCTTATTTTTATTTTTTACATTTCTATCTTCGGACCTTATAATTCAGTCACAATCGTCTCGGTACCTTCCAGATTTCCAAGGTTCCTTGAGTATCACCGATCGCCACCAAATTTCTGTCAACCGAGTAAAACGCGGAACAATGAGATATACATATCATATACGCGTACATAGTATACTTACTCGTTAGGATCGACGCAGAGACAACTACAATTTTGTCTATCTGTCGATTCAAAATTCACGTTAGTTACAAGTCTACCGTCAGTAACATCATACAATCCGACTTTCGGTCCAACACCGTAACTTGCAAAAATATCTCGATTCCAGGTCATCCACGTCAAACCTACGATCGTATTTTCCGAAGAGATTGAATGCAGGCAATCGTGCTGAAATAACGCGATCCGGATTCGTTACGCCGGCTACGTTCCCACTGCGCGAATACCGAACCAGAAGAATGTTACCTTCTCGAAATCGTATATGCGAACTTCCTTGTCCGTCCCGGAAGCGACGAAGATATTCCGAGTTGGAGAACATCGGATGCAAGTCACGCTACCACCTTCGTATTTCTCGTACTCGTCTACCACAGGATCCATCGCCGTCTCGTCGCCTATGATTGAACGTTACACGCGTCACACGTGTATATTAAATACATTCATCTTTTGGTATCGTACCTTGAACAGGAGGGACGACCGGATCCATGGTACACTTATACAATCCACCGCATAAGGTACCAACGACGAAGAACGTGGGATCCTTGGAAGAGAAATCGAAGGTAGTGACGCACGATCCAGGCTCGACGGCACGTTCGCGCGTTCCACCGGCGGCACTGTGCGGCCTCGAACTCTCCGGCTGATCATGTTCCTTGGCCACTTTCAATCTAAGACAACGAGATTTGATCAAGCGAATCGATCGACGCTATTAATTATCGCCTGGATTACCGTTTGAAAGCACGAGCAATTGTATGGTTCGCGGTCATCTTGTGAACCAAGATGTGACCATCCTTTCCAGAAGTGGTCAGCAACGACACGTCGTCGTTGACGGTCCTCGCGTTCCAGTGAACTCGAGTCACGCTGTCCTCGTGTGTACAAATTGTCGTCGGGGCAATACTCGCGTCTTCCCTCAAATTCCATACGACAACGTCCCCTTCGCATCGATACAAAATCTTATCACTACTTTCACCCTCGGGGGCTTCCCTTCCATCTGTTTACGTTACCATTGAACAAGCCGACTGCTATGATCGACGGCTCTGTCGGATGTTGAGCCATCGTAGTCACACATCCGTTTGCTTCCAACGTTTTGCTTGGTTCGTCTGCGAAAGTACTACCCCGTTTCATTCGCTCATATAGCACTATCTTGGACAGATGTTCGCACCACGTGGGGTGGTGAGTTACGCCATAGGAAACGGCCAAGGTTCCTCCACCGATGCTCCAACACATGTCGGTCATTTTCATCTGACGGAACGAAACGATTTCAAAAGAAATATAGAGCACGCCTACCGATACGAGTGACGATTTTTTTTTATATAATTGTATAACAGAATTCAAGTCTCCAATTTCTTTTTATATAATTGTATAACATGTTAGAATCCAATCTCCTGGCCCATAACATGAGGACCCTGAGGCGCTAATTACAGCAAGTAAAAATAGTCTTCAAGGGTGAGTTACGAAAGTAGCGATTAACTATGCACGAGGCATGATGAGGGGAAAAAGTGGAGTAAAAAACTCCCTTACGATGAGCGACGATTAACGTCCCGGGTGATTTTACATACGATGTACTAAGTACCTGTGAATCCGAACCGCCGGTTTTAATGGTTTGCAGCAACCGAGTACCAGCGACCGATTCCTCATCAGTATTCGGTTCGTAATCGTCGAACGCATCGGTTCCATATGACTCATCTAACGCTTCTAACACGTTCGGTGTCACTCTGTTTAAAAAAGCTGCCAATCTCTCGTAGTTCACGTTCGGCTGCCTCACATCTTCGGTCACCGTTTGAGTCTAACACCAATGAAAAATTACAGTCCGAACGAAAGTATCGTTACTCTGAAATGTACTCGTTACTCGATACCTCGATCGTCCTGGTTTCAACCGTTTGCGCGGGACTCTCGTTGTAAACAATTTCCGTGGTTTGAACATTCACCGATAATTGCGATCTGAAAAATGACCGACAACGAATAAACGATAAGCAGAGAAGAATGGCTGATGATTTATGCGACGCGATGACGCTCTCCCACGTACTTTGCTATAGACAATTGCGAGTCGAAGCTCACAGCTTCCACCGATCGATCGCCGAACATGGTGACTCATAAAAAGAATCACTCGACCCGGAAAACGTTCACTATGAGTTTCGATTAAAAACACGGACTGTCTAATTCTTCGACCACTGCACGTACAGCCACGACACTGGCCGGATGCCTTATGAGATCGCGATGCCGACGACGACGATGCTTCGACCGTTCGACGTAGCTACGGAAACAACGTTTCCTTGGCAACGCCACCGACGCGGCGACGCGTCTACCGAACGGGAACGGTCAGGGTCGGGCGTTCGGCGTTAGTCGTTCGGAGATTCGCGCAGTCAGGGACGATCGAACGACAGCGAGTACAACGAGCGTTTAACGACAGCGTTAATTCGTACGCTGCGAGTCGTCGCACCCGAAGAGTCGTTATACCTGAAGACTCATTTCTACGATGCAAGTACTCAAGGATCTGACGATCGAGCGAACTCGATCTCCTCCTCGATCATCGGTAGATCGCGTAGAATTGTAATAATGGATTCTACTCGTCTAGCTCTAAGCGATTAGCGTTTCGTTATTCGCAATTGTTCGTGACTCGTTATAAACTCGTTACTCGCTGTTCGTTCGTCGTCCCGACACCGTTCCGTCGTCGGCACCGCGTTGGTTCGATCGTTCGGAGTAGGTCGATACCTCCAGACACGGAAACGCTGCACGCGAGATAGTACGAGCGAAAGATGGACAGTAATTATAGAGCGAACATTGGGAAGTGGCTTACCCCGCGATTGCCGGACGCTACGTCCCGCGATGGTCAGCCTCAATTGTTCGAAGACTCGTCTCGACTTGCCGAGAGGATGAGCGAACTCGCGGAACGCGTGACTTTGGTCATTCAGGATACGACCAAGATTCCCCGATCCTGCGATACCGAGGTGTCTACAAGCTATACACGCTTGTCTTNCGACGCGTCTACCGAACGGGAACGGTCAGGGTCGGGCGTTCGGCGTTAGTCGTTCGGAGATTCGCGCAGTCAGGGACGATCGAACGACAGCGAGTACAACGAGCGTTTAACGACAGCGTTAATTCGTACGCTGCGAGTCGTCGCACCCGAAGAGTCGTTATACCTGAAGACTCATTTCTACGATGCAAGTACTCAAGGATCTGACGATCGAGCGAACTCGATCTCCTCCTCGATCATCGGTAGATCGCGTAGAATTGTAATAATGGATTCTACTCGTCTAGCTCTAAGCGATTAGCGTTTCGTTATTCGCAATTGTTCGTGACTCGTTATAAACTCGTTACTCGCTGTTCGTTCGTCGTCCCGACACCGTTCCGTCGTCGGCACCGCGTTGGTTCGATCGTTCGGAGTAGGTCGATACCTCCAGACACGGAAACGCTGCACGCGAGATAGTACGAGCGAAAGATGGACAGTAATTATAGAGCGAACATTGGGAAGTGGCTTACCCCGCGATTGCCGGACGCTACGTCCCGCGATGGTCAGCCTCAATTGTTCGAAGACTCGTCTCGACTTGCCGAGAGGATGAGCGAACTCGCGGAACGCGTGACTTTGGTCATTCAGGATACGACCAAGATTCCCCGATCCTGCGATACCGAGGTGTCTACAAGCTATACACGCTTGTCTTCTTAATTTCCGCGAGTCCTCAAAGTCATTACCTGACCGCTGATTTATTTCGTATTTAGGTTTACAAAGAAATCGCGAACGATTTAAGAGAAATCGTGAAAGAGTACGAATCCATCAGTGCGGCGGCGGCGACGAACTTTGACTCGCACCCGGTTTACGCGTACAAGATGCGACATTTCTCCACGGTGTTGAAAAGAAAATTGAAAGTCCTCGCGAAGTTCGCTCGAAATTTGATCGACTCAATCGTAGATCGCGACGCGGGGGAGATGATGGAAATTATCTTCAGGTGAAAAGCTAAAGCAGCTGATAGCAAAAGTAGAATGAGCATGTTCGCTGGTAACGGGCGTATTATTGTCTCGCCTGTACGAATTTCGCAGATTGGTGAACGTTTACAACGATATCTTGGACAAGGACATGGCGTCGAATCCGTCGACGAACGTTTACCACAACGATTGTCCGTACATCTCGGAACCGCTGAAGAAGATGTCGGTCACGCGTATATTGCAGGTGAGACGCCCGTCGCCGCAGCGAGACGGGATTACGATTCCTGGTCTCGAGTCTCGTCTCGGCCTCGCTCTCGCCTGGGTTTCAGATGCTGGCTAAAAACCGAGCGGAAGAGTCCTGCCACGAGTTGATCGAATGTCTCCTGGCAAGATACGAGCCTCGCGAGAGGACCAATCCCTCGTCGACGACGTCCGGAGACGCAGAAACCGCCGGTGCCGACGCGGAAGTCAGCGACGCATCGGAAGATTCTAGTATCGAGATCTACAGGTCAGCGACGCGGTCATTGCGTCAATTCGTTCCCCCGTCGCTTTGGTATCTCCTCTTTTTACGACGACCACGCGATTCTATCTCCGTCGATTCGTAGAACGTTGACGAGACACTTGACGCCCCCGACCTGCGACAACGTGGCGTCGACGCGGAACGAGTCGGAGACTTGCTCGAACTTGGAGAGCGTTCAACAATTGGTCGACGCTCAGAATGAACAAGCGTCGAGGCTGGTGAACGTCGCGCAAACCGTTTCGCCGAAACTACTAGGGAACGACGCGTTGAAGATTATAAATGGTAACGCTAATAGTCACGTAACAGCTTCGTACACTGCGAATTAGTTGGTCGTCGCTTTACGACGTCGAGTCAGCGCGACGTGTTTAAATTAGCTCGTCTCTTTCCGCATGAAAACAAAATGATTCACGATCGAATGTGTGGTACGTATTGAACGCTAATGAAAGACGAGACGACGTTGAGGAACAGCGCGATGAGGAAAGCAAGGAATTATTATCGAGAAGTCGCGTGGGCTGCCCTGTCGGGGATTCTGGATCACGTGGTTCTTTGGTGGTCCCCGGAAGCCCTTGCCACGCGTCATAGTCACGGGGCGCGCCAACTCGAAGACTGGTTGAGTCAATTCGTCCAGAGGAATCGCGGTAAAGATAGTGTCATTCGCGTATGAACATTGCGTTCACTAATTGTACTTGGGTACCATTCGTGTCCGACGTGTCCGAACCATTTCCAGTACCGCAAACTGTCAGATCGGCGTTGCAGAATCTCTGCGATGCTCTGAGGTACCACGCTACCATCACCGAATGGGACCAACTTTTCAGATCTTCTTACACTTTGTCTTTCGAATGCCGATCGAAGACGTCCACCGAGGTGAACGATTTTCCTTTCCTTATCTTTCCTTTTCTTTTATTTTATTTTCTTTTCCTCGATCGAGTTTCGCTCAGGCGTTTCGAGCACCGATATGAAATAGATATAAGTATAGTATAAGTTCGGACTATCAGTACTAGCCATAGACAGACACCTCAAACGATTTTGGACCAATCGTGGCGCCAGAATTGAAATTGACCTAAAATCGTTTGAGGTACTTGTAAATTCACGTCCGCGTAGAAAGATCCGTCGTCGGTGAACCGCTTTCAGGGGACGGACACCGGTCAAAGGTTCGGGGAATTGTTTCGATCGCTGGTCGGATCGAGCAACAAATGCGAAGCGGGTGGCGAATGGGTGATCGGTGCCCCGTTGACGGAGCTCCCGCTCTCGGAACAGATCGTGGTTCTCCATCGCTTGGATCATTCGATTCACACCGCGAGACTGTGGATCGTCCAGGAGGCGAAGATCATAGCTCATACCTGGGAGCTAGACGTGTTCTTTTTTCTTATCAAGCGCGACGTAACGAATTTCTTGGAAGAACTTTCTTATTTAAAGGTATCCATGAAAGACGAGAAAGCGAAGATATGTGAGCGCGCTTTTGTAATGGATCTTTCTCATGTGCGTTGCAGCTCGCCGATCACGCGAACGCGCTCGAGAGCAACTCCGTCAGCGTTCAGGTCTACGTCTGCGCGAAGATGAGGGCGAAAATAGTGTCCGAAGTGAACGTCAACGTGAATCTGCTTCGAGTAAAGTAATCCCACTTCTCTGTGATCGCGATTTCTCGTTGATAAATGCACGAATTACGGCGAATATACGTAATCGGTCACGAATAGTTATGATATACGTGTCCGCGCAGAAGTGTCCCGCGAAATGTATCGAGATTCTCGCCATGATCTGCCGGATCGTGAGTCTGGCTAATCTGCACATGTGCTTCCCGCGATCGAGCCACTGGAGGAAAGGAAGCGACGTCGGCCCGATGGCCGCCAGCCTTTACGTGGAACCCTACTTCGGTAAAAAGCAGACTCTCTGAATTCTCCCTTTCTTTCTCTTTTTCCCTAAGTTGTTAGCCTTTTTCTATTAGTTTGTAAAATGAGCTTGTTATTTATTTATTTTTTATTTTTTCCTTTTGTATAATGTATTATAAATTTTTATTGCACTTGATGGGATCCAATCCCAGAATGAAAAATAAACAATCAATCAATCAATCAATCCCTATATTTTGAATTTGACGAGATTTCTAAGTTCTTACTACTTGCTCCTCGTTCGCGCAGAGAGGGTACTGCTTCCAGTGTTGGAAGTTGTTCAAGATCCGGAGACGTCCAACATGATCCTGAAAATCATGTGCGAGGCGTGGCTGGATTACATTTATTCGCATCGCATTAAATTCAGGTAGGTAAATCGCAGTTAGGCATAGATGGATCTCAAAAAACTTCCGTGACCGTGAAAATGTATTATTTTCTCAGCGAACACGGCGCGTTGCAATTGCTCGCGGACTTCGCGTACGTATCGAAATGGGTGGAGAATTGTACGATGATCACGCAGAACGTACGTAATCAGCTGCTGAAAAATGAAGTCCTGCGGAGATGCGAAGGAGTAGGTCGGTTACTTCTTCGACATCCCGGCGAAGCCATCTCTATGCGCAAACGGCTCGGTAATCGATCGACCATTGCGAAGTGTAGAATCACTGATGAGAGATCATTAAAGAGTGGCAGTCTCATAG
>SMSR01007825.1:10979-24407 GCA_019453355.1 Ceratina japonica | reverse complement strand
AAATGGGTATCAACTTCGATAAATACGACAACATCGAAGTAAACGTGAGCGGAGACAACGTTCCTCAACCAATAGACAATTTCGAATCTGCTGGGTTGAGAGGAATAGTGTTGGAGAACATTAAGAAGTCGGGATATACGAAACCGACACCAGTACAGAAATACGCTTTTCCGATTATAATGAGCGGCCGAGATCNGTGGTGACAACGTTCCTCAACCAATAGACAATTTCGAATCGGCTGGGTTGAGAGGAATAGTGTTGGAGAACATTAAGAAGTCGGGATATACGAAACCGACGCCAGTACAGAAATACGCTTTTCCGATTATAATGAGCGGCCGAGATTTGATGGCTTGTGCGCAAACAGGCTCGGGAAAGACTGCTGCATTCGGAGTTCCTATTATACACATGCTTCTGGACAATCCTACGGAATTAGTCGTATCATCGTCATGCTGTGAACCACAAGTTATCATTGTGTCGCCGACCCGAGAACTCACAATACAGATCTGGCAGCAGATCACAAAGTTCGCGCTCGGTTCGATTATAAAGACTGTCGTTGCTTACGGTGGGACGTCTGTTATTCATCAAGGAGGAAAGCTCGCCAACGGCTGCCACATACTAGTAGCAACTCCAGGAAGATTGTTAGATTTCGTCGATAGAGGAAGGGTCAAGTTCTCTTCCGTACGATTCCTCGTATTGGACGAAGCGGATCGGATGCTGGACATGGGATTTATGCCTAGCGTCGAGAAGATGGTTAATCACGAGACGATGGTTCCCATGGACGAGAGACAAACGCTCATGTTCTCCGCAACGTTCCCAGATGAAGTACAACATCTCGCCAAGAAATTTCTTAACAATTACCTATTCCTGGCTGTTGGTATAGTGGGTGGAGCGTGCACGGACGTAGAACAAAACTTCTATGAAATCACCCGAAGAGAGAAGAAGAATAAATTGAAAGAAATCTTAGAAAGGGAGAACGACGGCGGCAATTTGAATGGAACTCTGGTGTTCGTCGAGATGAAGAAGCAAGCGGACTTCATCGCAGCGTTCTTATCCGAGAGCAATTACCCTACCACCAGTATTCACGGGGACAGATTGCAAAGGCAGAGGGAAGAGGCGTTAGCTGATTTCAAGACTGGAAGGATGTCCATTCTAGTAGCCACGGCTGTTGCTGCCAGAGGACTGGACATAAAGAACGTTTCACATGTGATAAACTACGATTTGCCAAAGTCGATCGACGAGTACGTTCACCGGATTGGAAGGACCGGTCGCGTGGGAAATCGAGGAAGAGCGACGTCTTTCTTCGATTCTGAGAACGATGCGCACCTGCGAGGAGACCTAGTCCGAATACTGAAGCAAGCAGGACAACCGATTCCAGACTGGATGATGGCTGGAGGTTCGAGCAGAGATTATATGGCTGGTACAGCGAATCAATTCGGAGGCGAAGACATTAGAGGGGTAAGTAACTCTGAATTATTTGATAAATTTATAATTGGAAATTGTAGCTTTCGAAATTGTAATACATAAAACTATTCAGAATATCAAAAGATTATGTTCAATTGATAGCAGAAATTTTTAGTTTTATAAAATAAATGATAATTAATGAATGTATCTTTTTGTACAGATGGACTCAAAGTCAATGGATTATCCTGCCAGCTCAGATGCACCGTACGAGGCGAACGAGGAGTGGTAAACAGTTCATTAATCGTTTTGTTCGCGTTGCTTTTTCTTTGTATTATACCGATAGGAACAGGGTATATTAAGCGTTGTTTCTATTCGATAAGTCCGATAGTACAAAGAGTTCTTTTTGTTTGATAAAGTTCTGTTTTTTTTTTATTATTATTATTTCCAGAAAGATTTGATTAAGTATTTTGTTTACGCGTATGAAACCGTTTATTAATATAAAAATAATTATAGGTTTTAGTTGAAGTACGTGAGATTTATGTTACCTTTATGACTTATGTTGACTAGACTTAAGACACGACGATTGATTCGCAACGCAAACTTTCCACTTGTATATTTCATACAGTTCGATTGTATCAGATCCATCGTACAAATTATGTAGTATTTAAGGAGAAAGTATAAACGAAAGAGTATAAAAAGACTCGATGAAGATATAAATTACATGAAAACACTGTTTTATTTTATACAACGATACTCTCTGATTATTATGTTAAGTGTTTTGTACGTTCCTTTTATAATAAAAATTTATAATTAAAACCACTTTATTTTCATTAGATTTTCGATTCATTTCTAAACGCATTTAATATTAACGTCGTATTTTATTTCAGTGCTCAGTAATTATTATTCGATCGAGAGAATGACTGTAAAACAGTTCGTATGGAAAAATATTTATTAATGTTAGTAAAATGAAATTATGCACATTGGCTTATTGAAGTATTTAAATAATTATCGCGAAGGAATGATACAGTATTAACTGCACTATAGTATTTCTTTCATTAGCACTGTAATGAAACAGCATATATTAAAGGTTTGTGAATGTGCATGGAAGTTGCAACATGTGCCATTCTTAGAGATATGTGTAAGAAGTTAATCACTTTATAATAAGTACATAGATCTTGAATGTGATACTACTGAATATTAATAAACGTTAAAAAAGAAACAGGACGTTGGTAAGGTTTAGGCGATGAATGTTCATGAAACTCGCAATATACGTAATGTCTGGAAATGTGTAATAAATTAACTCTTTGAATGTGATACTACTACGTATTAATATATAAAAAATAACTATTGTATTCCAAATAATATAATCTAATTCTACTGATTGTGTTAAATGTTGAAACTTTATCGATGGAGTGTGTGTCTCATTACAGAGCTAAAGAAATTTCAACAATTAGATATGATAGTATGATAAGAATTCAAATACTTTCGTGAGTCACTGTAAATGTGCATTGTACTACACAAGCTTGCTCAATATAAACTAATGATTATAAACACATATGCATGCATACATGATACAATCTTTTATCAATCTTTGATATATTAGTGGATAATGTGTGTATGTGTATGAGTTAATAAATAGGTAATAATTTAAGGCGTAATGTCGTTCTAGGTGTGAGAAAAATGCTCTATTTTTAAC
This sequence comes from Ceratina japonica, assembly GCA_019453355.1. Lineage (NCBI taxonomy): Eukaryota > Metazoa > Arthropoda > Insecta > Hymenoptera > Apidae > Ceratina > Ceratina japonica. The sequence goes on along the minus strand of SMSR01007825.1, from coordinate 21,310 downwards.
AAANCCACTTGTATATTTCATACAGTTCGATTGTATCAGATCCATCGTACAAATGATGTAGTATTTAAGGAGAAAGTATAAACGAAAGAGTATAAAAAGACTCGATGAAGATATAAATTACATGAAAACACTTTTATTTTATACAACGATACTCTCTGATTATTATGTTAAGTGTTTTGTACGTTCCTTTTATAATAAAAATTTATAATTAAAACCAGTTTATTTTCATTAGATTTTCGATTCATTTCTAAACGCATTTATTATTAACGTCGTATTTTATTTCAGTGCTTAGTAATTATTATTCGATCGAGAGAATGACTGTAAAACAGTTCGTATGGAAAAATATTTATTAATGTTAGTAAAATGAAATTATGCACATTGGCTTATTGAAGTATTTAAATAATTATCGCGAAGGAATGATACAGTATTAACTGCACTATAGTATTTCTTTCATTAGCACTGTAATGAAACAGCATATATTAAAGGTTTGTGAATGTGCATGGAAGTTGCAACATGTGCAATTCTTAGAGATATGTGTAAGAAGTTAATCACTTTATAATAAGTACATAGATCTTGAATGTGATACTACTGAATATTAATAAACGTTAAAAAAGAAACAGGACGTTGGTAAGGTTTAGGCGATGAATGTTCATGAAACTCGCAATATACGTAATGTCTGGAAATGTGTAATAAATTAACTCTTTGAATGTGATACTACTACGTATTAATATATAAAAAATAACTATTGTATTCCAAATAATATAATCTAATTCTACTGATTGTGTTAAATGTTGAAACTTTATCGATGGAGTCGTGTGTGTCTCATTACAGAGCTAAAGAAATTTCAACAATTAGATATGATAGTATGATAAGAATTCAAATACTTTCGTGAGTCACTGTAAATGTGCATTGTACTACACAAGCTTGCTCAATATAAACTAATGATTATAAACACATATGCATGCATACATGATACAATCTTTTATCAATCTTTGATATATTAGTGGATAATGTGTGTATGTGTATGAGTTAATAAATAGGTAATAATTTAAGGCGTAATGTCGTTCTAGGTGTGAGAAAAATGCTCTATTTTTAACAAATTTTTACGGGAATAAAATGAATGCAAAATTTGTTTCAAGCCCAGGTTTCTAAAGAGTCACTGTCTTATTGAAAGATGCTATGTGAAACTTTAAATATTATTAACGTTTTTTCAAAATTATATATAATAGAACTGACTGGAAGCATAATTTCAAGTATTTGTTTGAAATTTGAATTGTAGCTTCAAAATTACATTATCTACGAATTTTACGTTTCGTTCTTTATTTTCTTATACAAAATTATTCATAGTAAAGAATGCAATTTATTTTTTTTTAGACATGCATAATTTCTATAAAACTCAGTATTCCTTAATTTCCATACATGTTTCTTAATGTAGTCCAACATAGAACTCGAGAAACTTTGGTGCTTTGTAAAAATTAGGTAATCTGGTAAAAATTAGAGTTTTTTTAAATTAGAGACTTATTGAAAATTCGAAAGAAAATTTGTGGGCACAATTAAAAAAATGTACAATCCAGGCTTTTAAATAGCCCATACGTTTAAATTCTCCATTCACTATATTCCCATAAAGAATTGGTAAAAATTGCTGTTCTTCCTCTTCAAGCTCATTTCTACTGCAACAATGACATAAAATAAAATTCGTGGCACAACAATTCTAAATATCTAAGGCATCATAAAATATAGGATATAAAAGAATATTGAATGAAGACAATAAAATCATATTTAAACAAAATTTGCCGTTCCTATTGTAATTAAAAGAAAGTGTGTCACTGTTGCAGTGAGAAGAGCTACGTGTGTGTAATTACTTGTGTTGGGGTAATAAGAATGATGTACATACCGTCGTTCATGGCCATGTCCATCAGATGTAAATCCTCGTCGTTGAGAAGAGAGGAGAGGAATCCATCGGTAGTTTGATTGATCGAATCGGAAGTCGGCGTGTGGTAGTACATCATATCCGCCGGTTCTGATTTATAAGCTGCCGCACTTTCAGCGCCCATCGGCTCGGTACTGTTTGTTAAATTCATTGACGTCGCCACGGCTGAACCCAGATTCGACGACCCACCTGCGGCAATTAGCATTTTAGTTCAAAAAGATCGGACATCAGAGACAATCTATTCTGCTAACTTCTGCACAAGTATGTTAGATTTATCTTACTTTACAGAAATTTCTGTTCGTTCTAGTGGTAGATGTAGTAACAAATTATGTATGAAGCTATTAATAAACTATTTGGAAACGAGAGAGAGAATTTTCTTTAGCTTTTATTATATTTATAAGTAGACTGCGGATTTTTATGTAAAATATGAGCACAAATTGATTAACTCTACTTTTTTAAAAATCTTAAATTTAAGTTTAGATGCACTTGGTATAATTACAATTTATTATATTTATACAAATTTTCCCAAACATAAAATGTTAATTCCATTTAATGACGATATTTTTTATTTGAATTTATATATAAAAGGAATTTTGAAAACCAATGCAAATATTTCTTCACTTTTTGTTTTATGGAGTTAATCGATTTGTGCAATGAAGGGATCATTTATTTATAATGAAAATGAAGTGTTTCACTCTTATTCATTAGATATCATTTTGTGCAATTAAAGGATCATACATTTATAATGAAAAAATGAAGTGTTTCACTCTTATTAATTAGATATATTATGATCCTTGATTCTAATATTTTATTAACTAATAACAACCAAATTACAATTTCAGTAAAGAACTGTTTTTAGTTTACTTTTAAAATGAATAACTATTTCTATGAATGTATTTAGTGTCTAAATTCAGCTTCGGGCATTTATTTAACTCAACATTTCGAAATTAATGGATTATTGTAAGCACTAGACACTCACCCACATTGTGATACGGGCTCGTCGAATTAAGATCGCCCACCGGCGGTGCGAGAGTTGCATTGTGGAGCAACACGTTACGCTGCGCCTCGTAATGACTGTGACTTATACCGTGTCCTGGGTATCCAGGATGTGCAGGATGCGCAAAGTGTTCCGGTGCACCAGGTAGGGAAAGGAGAGACGCCAGATCTTGCCATCGTTGTTCCATACTCATTGCGCGCACGAACGGCATGCGACCCTGAAATAATCCACGAGGCGTAAGTATAAAATAACTTCTAATTCCGTGAAAAATAATTGTTTTTTAATGTGTATCAGGTTGGAGTCTGTGACTCGAAAAGTGAAAAGTAAAAAGTGTTCTTCAAACAGATGAGATTCCTGAATATTAGATGGGCACATAATTGCAATTGGTTTGATTTCTTTCAAAGTAATAATTTTTATTTTTTGTTATAAAATCTTTCTCTCTTTCAAGCTCTTTTTTAAAAATCTTTCGTGTTCTCTAATAATTGTTACATATAATTACGTTACATGAGTGTGAATTGATTAGAGGCTACTAACTTATGAAAAATAATGGTTTTTAGAAGATAAAAATGTTTATAATAAATTTAGAAGGTTTTTAATGAATAAGGTTTATAATGAATTCAATTCTGTTGAAGAACTTTTTTTTGTGGTATCTTCCTCCTCATTTAATTTATTCTTCATATCGTCTTTAATTTTATAGATCGATTTTTCAGACGAGAAGTCATTATAATTGTAATTCGCAATTCGTAGCTGATTCATGATTTATTAATGAATGGAACTAAAAGAAGATTTAATTATAATAAATAAACCAAAAATTCGACAACCTTAAAACCGTTTTCTCCAAAAATAAAATATTCACTGAATTACGTCTTAAATAAATTATTATTTAAAATTGATACTTCAAATTGAAAGCACTATCTCTCTTTTCGTGTCTGCTATTTTCTCTCCAACATTAATTATAAATAAATCTCCAGAGAATATATCCAATTCTTTCACAACTGAGGCTCGGCATATTTTCTATTGTGTATTCATAAATCCATCGAGTTTTCTATTGTATATTCATAAATCCATCGAGTGTCAAGTCTAGAGGAGATCCTTGCAGTTATCGAACCTGTCAAATCTCACCCACGATGGACGGTTAAATTCTAGCGTGGAGGAAACCCTGCTGATCGCATAGGTGTTGGCCACACGTGAGGATCCTCGAAATATTAATGATTCTGGTACCACGCGTCAAAAGTATTCGTTCGCCTGTACGAGAACGCAGCATGATCGTGATCGAATGTCAAGCTACGCGACGATTATGGAAATTATGATCAAGAAAAATTCTTGTGCGACATCGATGCTTAGACACGATAAACTGAATTATCTTTGAAGGCAGAAGTATTACGAAAGATCATTCTAATCATGGCCACGTCTAGAATGAGCTAGATTTTTGAGTATTATATAATACTATAAGTAATTTGTCATGTTTTCAATTTGTTGGTATTAAAAAACGATGAGATTGCTATTTGTATTTGCTTATTTCGAAGTCAATATTAATGTTGTATGAATCCTTACATAAAAACAATAATAGAGCAACGAAATTTTAACATTTACTAGATATTACATTAATAAAACATTGTACAAAATTTTAGAAATATTGCGAACTTATTAAAGAAGCTATTACATTTTCTATCATTGGTCAACATGATTTTCTTTACATCGATTTTAATGTAATTTTTAAGATTTATCTCGAATCTGAGATCATCTATTTAATCAATATGTCAACAATTTTGTAACATTGCCCTGTATTTTCTAATAATTAGAAAATTATGAATTTTGTGGGAAGAATATTTATGGTATCACTTTAAAAAGTCTGTCTTGCATAAACATTTGTTTGATTGTTTCAATATTGAATTATGTATTCAGTTTTTGACTTTCTGAATTGTTTTATATATCAATTCTACGTATTCAGTTTTCTTACAATTGCATAAAACTCGTAGTTTACTAATAACAGTTAAATTCGCACATATTTAATTATTATAAGAAAGTAACAAGATATTTTAAGATTGTGTGAACCCTCACAAAAAACATTGAAATTTTATCAGTTACTAGATATTACATTAATAAAACATTGTACAAAATTTTAGAAATTTTGCGAGCCTATTAAAAAAGTTATTATATCTTGAATATTTGTGTTGAATGAGAGAATTTTGATATCATTTATGAAGAAATATGAATGCAACGATGAGAGAATTTTGTAATTTTTGATATAGTTCTTAATACATGATTTAAGAATATTTTAAAGTTGAAATAATATAAATTTCGAGGATATTGTAATGAGAGAGAAAAAGCGTTGAAATTTTAACATTTCATAGATAGTAAATACATTAATAAAATTTGTGTCAAAATTTTAGAAATTTTGCAAGTCTATTAAAAAAGTTATTATATCTTGAATACTTGTGTTGCATGAGAGAATTTTTATTTCGTTTATGAGAAAATACGAACGCAACAATGAGAGAATTTTGTAATTTGCTATAATTCTTAATATATAATTTAAGGCTAACTTTCCTAATTTATTGTTCGATGTTACAGACACCCATAAAATCGAATTCCTGGTGAGGGAAGATACCGTCGATTCCAAGAAGAAAATCCCAATTTCCACGAAGTGCACGTGACTAATGCATATTCTTCGTTTGTGATAACCGAATTTCTAACAATGTTCTTTGTTTCGATCTTAAAAAACTAATTCTCTTTTGAAGTATTTCTGAAAATTAATAAGAGTTACTATATATTTTCGAAATCTTCCAATTCCTAGGTGACTTCCATCACCCTGACTTCTACCCCTTCTTGCAATTTTCCGAATCCTTTTCTCCGAGTTTCTCATTTCAATTCCTAAATATATTCGNACCGTCGATTCCAAGAAGAAAATCCCAATTTCCACGAAGTGCACGTGACTAATGCATATTCTTCGTTTGTGATAACCGAATTTCTAACAATGTTCTTTGTTTCGATCTTAAAAAACTAATTCTCTTTTGAAGTATTTCTGAAAATTAATAAGAGTTACTATATATTTTCGAAATCTTCCAATTCCTAGGTGACTTCCATCACCCTGACTTCTACCCCTTCTTGCAATTTTCCGAATCCTTTTCTCCGAGTTTCTCATTTCAATTCCTAAATATATTCGACAAAAACGGTAACCATAAAAACCGAATAGACCAATAAACTAAAGAGCTCCTCTTATAAATAAAGGACGTCTGATCACCCGGTCGTCTAACTTTCCTCGTTAGAACCTGAAATGATAAAGCAATGTGGAGTAGGCATAAAATAAAACGGCGGTAAGAGGTTCTCCGGGAGGAAATAGCGAGGCGTAAGTGCAGTAGTGGCGCTTAATGCGGTGCTAGTATTGTCGCTAATGCATCGGCCGCAAGAACAAGATGAATAGGGAAGGCGGCTCGCGGTGCGATTGTTGCTTCGGCCGCATCAATCAGACGCCGGTGCAATTTGTCGAGGCTGCGACGCCTTTAAGCTAATTCTCGCTTGTCAGCGCATCTGTCGGTCCGTGAAAATCTAGGACGCCGCGCGGGGTGTTTGTTCCGCGATGATTCGGTCCCGTACGCGGCTTTTCTAATGGCAACGGCTTTACGCTCGATGTAACGCTCATGATTGAGCCGGTAAGCCGCTCGCCGGAATATATATAAAAAAAAAACCCTCTATCCCGACGCGGTTTACACCGTTTTCCAAGAACGCCGGCTGACTGGAATTAGACGCGCACTACAGTTGGCCGGTTCACCGTGCTTAAACAATTTCTCATGGTATTCCCCGAGTGTACACAGTTTTGGAAATGCTCGACTATTTTTATCATCCGGTCGTTGCGCCATCAGGAAATGGTTCTTCTTTTATTTCCTANAATCTAGGACGCCGCGCGGGGTGTTTGTTCCGCGATGATTCGGTCCCGTACGCGGCTTTTCTAATGGCAACGGCTTTACGCTCGATGTAACGCTCATGATTGAGCCGGTAAGCCGCTCGCCGGAATATATATAAAAAAAAAACCCTCTATCCCGACGCGGTTTACACCGTTTTCCAAGAACGCCGGCTGACTGGAATTAGACGCGCACTACAGTTGGCCGGTTCACCGTGCTTAAACAATTTCTCATGGTATTCCCCGAGTGTACACAGTTTTGGAAATGCTCGACTATTTTTATCATCCGGTCGTTGCGCCATCAGGAAATGGTTCTTCTTCTATTTCCTACGTTTACTGCAGTTTTTTTTCAGACTGTGGACATTAAGGAGATTTGACATTTTTCATCGAGAGTGGCTCAGAAGTGGACACTTTCTATGTACGGATTCTTTACAGATGTATTTACGATTTGATTCTTATTTTAAATATGTTACGCATGAAAGTATATCATAATTAAAAATGTTTTGTTTTCATGTGCAACATCATTCATTNATTTTTCATCGAGAGTGGCTCAGTATAATGGACACTTTCTATGTACGTATTTTTTACAGATCTATTTACGATTTGAATCCTATTTTATTAAATATATTACGGATGAAAGTATATAATAATTAAAAATGTCTTGTTCTCATGTGTTACATCATTCATTTTCTTCATTCTGTGTTATAGTGTAACAATTTATTCATATATTTGTTATCACAGATTGTAGACACGCTTTGAAAATAATTTCTCATGATTTTCTATTTCCTACGTTTACTGCAGTTTTTTCAGCCTCTGGACATTAAGGAGATTTGAAATTTTTCATCGAGAGTGGCTCAGTATAATGGACACTTTCTATGTACGTATTTTTTACAGATCTATTTACGATTTGAATCCTATTTTATTAAATATATTACGGATGAAAGTATATAATAATTAAAAATGTCTTGTTCTCATGTGTTACATCATTCATTTTCTTCATTCTGTGTTATAGTGTAACAATTTATTCATATATTTGTTATCACAGATTGTAGACACGCTTTGAAAATAATTTCTCATGATTTTCTATTTCCTACGTTTACTGCAGTTTTTTCAGCCTCTGGACATTAAGGAGATTTGAAATTTTTCATCGAGAGTGGCTCAGAATAGTGGACACTTTCTATGTACGTATTTTTTACAGATCTATTTACGATTTGAATCCTATTTTATTAAATATATTACGGATGAAAGTATATAATAATTAAAAATGTCTTGTTCTCATGTGTTACATCATTAATTTTCTTCATTGTTATCATGTAACAATTTATTCATATGTTTGTTATTACAAATTGTAGATACGCATAAAATTGGTCGAACAATCTTATAAACCGTATTCCTCTGTTTTATCATTTTTTCATCAATCATTTTTCACTTTTTCATCAATTATCAATTTTTCTAGAAGTTCATTGGTTCAAATATTGAACACAGCTTTTTCTTACAGGTCTCAAACTTTTGGTAGAGATCTTACTGTTCATACAACTTTAAGGATTGTCGAATAGTTAATACTTAAATAAAAATCATTCGAATAATTAATAAATATACATAAATAACTTCAACTTTTGACAAAATTCAAATAATTCTTGAGACATATGTATATGCTAAATAAATTTGCGTCACTGAACTACTGGTGCTTATGTATACCTACATACAAGTATTTCACATATAAATATACATATACATAAATACATAACAAGGAGGTAGATCTTGGCTTACATAGAGGAGATTCAAGGTATATGAATCTGGTCGGTTGCGAGGAAAGAGATCTGCGAGCTAACAGATGTTTGAAATGAGCTGTCGAGGACTCGCCAACATTCTTCCGACCTTCTACCTTCTCTCTTTCTTCCACGTATTCTCTCTACCCTCTTTTCTCTTCTGCATTTCTATTTTCATTTGATGCTCTAATGGAATAATAGAATATTCTACATTTCTTTATTTCAATCGACTCATACTTCCGTTATTGTCTAATTTCTAATACGTTCTCAACCATAACTTACGTACATCTGTTGAGTAACAGATTTACTAGCAATATGTTATAATTATTTTATTGAAATTTTAATATATAAATGTGTGTAAATGAATATTCGTAAATATTGTTAAACCTTAGATTGGAATTAGTTAAAATTGCATTTCATGTTTCATATACTCTTTTTTAATTTAGGAATAGTTATGAAAAAGTCTGGATACGTTCATACGTGAGATATAAATCATTTTTTATATAGATTTTTTAGTGTAGGAATAGTGTTAAAAAAGTCTGGATAAGTTCATGATTGATATAGATTTTTTAGTTTAGAAATAGCTTTACAAAAGTCTGAATAAGTTCATGTCCTGAATTAGAATCATCAATGATTTATCATAAAATTTAATTGTATTACAAATAATATGAAATTTATTATTATACAATTAATATGAAACAAACTAATACAATTATCTAAACTCAGACACAGATGACCCTCTTCACAATTTAAGAATTAATCCAAGTTAATTAATATGATAGCAGAAAATGAATTCAGATTTTTTTGCCTAATGTAAGAATTAACCCAAGTTGATTAATACTATAGCAGAAAATGAATTCGGATTCAGACAATTTAAGAATTAACCCGAGTTGATTAATACTATAGCAGAAAATGAATTCGGATTCAGACAATTTAAGAATTAACCCGAGTTGATTAATACTATAGCAGAAAATGAATTCAGATTCAGACAATTTAAGAATTAACCCAAGTTGATTAATAACTATTGAGCCAAGTTAATACTATAGCAGAAAATGAATTCAGATTCAGACAATTTAAGAATTAAGCCAAGTTGATTAATAACTATTGAGCCAAGTTGATACTATAGCAGAAAATGGATTCAGATTTTTTTGTGACAAAATCAATTTTAATTCAAGTGAATTCTTCTTCACTCATACAAATATTGAAATTGATAATATAGTGAACGATTCTGTTGAAACGAATTTGGAAGAGCAATGTTTCAACAATAGGTTCGTCTGTTTTCTTTGCATTCCTATTAGTGCAATCGATTCGATAGCGATCAAGCAGGTAGGGGATTTGACACCTGTCAGCATCGTTTAACCGAACGTTCCCTCCGATCCCTCGACCGCTGACTTACCTACTTTTTACCTCGGCACATCTCTCGTGTTTTCGTACGTGACCGCCGGTACAGCTCGTTTCTGTCACGAAAGTTGTGAATGAAAATATTGAGAGACACCGATTCGAATTCCTTCGCGCTTACGGGCTATGAAAAAATATTTTGTCTCTCCTGTATCCCATCGCTTCTTTCTCGTCTCCATTCGTTTCTACTCGTTACATACAGGGTGGGGCGAATAAATGGAACCAGTTCGATTTCTTCGAAGCTTTATCCAAAGTAAATCATAAATCATGTGAATTTTTAGAAAACGTTTAAGAAAGGTTTATGCCCCTAATCGAATGATGTGTATCATACTCATCACT
>SMSR01007814.1:11534-24025 GCA_019453355.1 Ceratina japonica | reverse complement strand
TGAAAAGAGCACACACACGGCTGTACACGCGGGCGTTCTCCGCGACGATCCACCGCTATCTCTCGCGAAAAAGGGCTCGTCTACGCACCTCTCACGGGTCCCGTTCCACGACTGCCCCTGAAGCGGGTCTGGGGTCTCTGCGTATAATTGCTNGGGGTCTCTGCGCATAAGTGCTGCCGCCGCTGAGTCTCGGTCCTCCGCGGACAGACGCGACCGGTATTTCAGAGGTGGCGACTTGTATGTTCATTTCACGACCTGCCGACGTACATCACACATTGCAATAACAGACGCGCACAGTTCGTCGGGACGACTTTGTTTTTCTTCGACGTCGTCGTCCCGCGTCCAAGTATTTACGGAAGGACAAAAGAGAAAATGCTCGAACCGTATGTCGCTAGGTATAAACCCGGAGACCGGATCAACGCGAGCGATACCGAAACCCTGAATACAGGCGGAATTTCACGATCAAAGAGACGCTCAAAGGGAATCTCGTGCTCCAGGCAGAGATTCGACTACGCACCGTCCAAGGGTACGCCGTTATATTGTTTCATCGCTTTAATAGCGTCCGCTCTTCTCTCGAATATGACGTCCGCAGATCCCAACGATCGACCCGACCTGTCGTAATGTACCGCCGCCGATTTCAAGGGGCCGAACTCGCTAAACAACTCCTGAAACACGCGCGGGCGCGCACACACACACATTTACGATTACGATTAATGAATACAGTGAAAAATAATAGTACATTATGCACCAAGAGAGTAAAGTCGTGGATTATTCCCGCGGGTGGGATCACCCAAGGGAACGATCTCTTTATTTACTCCCGTGTTGCATATAGGATACTATTCACGGCTTATCTGTATAGCCAATTTATTGTCTTGAAAAGTGCGACGTACACTCGACCATCGTTCAGTACCGAAAAGATATCCAATATTTCAAATGTAAATATCACTGAATGTGTTCGGCCATTAAAATTGTTTCAATTTCGTGAAATAAATAACGCATATGCAGAAGAAAAATACTTTATCTTCCTCGTATGAGGGAGATCCCGCTTTTGAGGGAATAAAGTGGCAATTATAGGTAAGCCGTGAATAAATATATATNGCATAGCCAATTTATCGTCTTGAAAAGTGCGACGTACACTCGACCGTCGTTCAGTACCGAAAAGATATCCAATATTTCAAACGTAAATGTCACCGAACGTGTTCGGCCATTAAAATCGTTTCAATTTCGTGAAACAAATAACGCATATGCGGAAGAAAAATACTTGATCTTCCTCGTACGAGGGAGATCCCGCTTTCGAGGGAATAAAGTGGCTATTATAGGTAAGCCGTGAATAAATATATATCTATATATATATCTAGCGTTACGCGTCGATACCTGAATGTCTGAATCCGAAACTCCAAAATCGAGATTCGATACCAGAAGCTTGGTCGTTCCAGTACTACCTATGGCACTTCTGCCCACCTTTTTCACTCCGTCGAACATGTCGTGTTTCCACGCACTGTTTACATCGCCCTGCGAACAAGAACCAGCGATCCTTCGTTGTACAAAATTCCTTATACATACAAAGACAACCTACACATTCGTTATAAATTTCTGTAAAAATAAAACAAAATTAATAAACTACACACGTTTCAACCGCGTATACTCGTCAAATATTTCGCGTGTCGTCCTTCGTTCGAAACGCGAACACTCGGAACGTCGCTCGAGTCTCTCGAAACGAAACAGAGACGGTACACACACAGTTGTCCATAGAATCCGCGCGATCCATCGTCCCCGACCACGAAAACACGGTTTCGGAGATTCGTAAACTCGACGATCCCTACGTTTTTTCCCTGATCAAATAATACGTGCACTACGTTTCGGAACATCGCTTTACGTACACCTCGAAAGGCCGATTTACGACGAAACACCGTCGCGATCTCTCCTCGGGTCGGAGTCTCTCGTACACAAACGGTACAAAGCGGAAATAACGCTTTAGGTCCCGATATCACAGCAGCGCACACGTGACCGGGTCGGGGCGAGGTAAATAGAAATTCGGAAATATCACGAAAAGAATGAATCCGAGTTCTCACCCTTATGTACGGGAGTGTACTCCTCGTTATACCGCCACGGCTGCGTCCCCGCACGACGCCACCACCGACTCTCTGCGTTCTGCGTGCTCCTCTGCGAGGCGAATTACCGGCACCTCTCCCGCGTCTGGCACCGCCGCCCCGAGGTCTCGTTCCTTTATTTTGCTTGATAATGTCATCGAGGCTCATGTCTATTTTATCAACCATCTTCATTTGTGCTGGATTCGATGTAACGACACTAATACGCGAAAATGAGTGAAACCAACCTCTCTCGTCTTCGTAACGATGGCGGCGAACGAAGAACGAAGACGAAACAAGCGCGCACAGCGGTTCGGGTGTAAAGACCGTGGATCACGAAACGACCCTACGATACGCTTTCCTCGTGGCAGCATCGCCACCAACAGAGTCCTGCCCTATCGACAGAATTAGTCAGCAGCGCCGACGGCGCAAACAATTCATTGTCCGAACTGATGAATAACGTAACGATCTCTTGTAGTTGGTCGCTTTATTTCCATCGCTCATCGTGGTAATTTCACTAAATTTTTTTTACGGTGTCCATATATATATATATATCACTGATATATATATACATACCTGAGATACATACTCTTATCATTATCCTTGTGGTGGTGCGACCGACCAAAGATCCCACATCCTCACCGATCGCAGCGTACTCTGCCCAGTGTGTGAGTCGTTGAAACACGCCGACCGACGTTGTTCTAGGTTATCTAAACAACGGGATTTCACAGACAACGACGTATAATTAACGTCGATTCAATTTGTCAGAACGACGATCCTTGGACGAAACCGAATTTGTGTCTTTAATTCATTGATATTCGTCGACTCCGAACGTTATACGTTGTAATTTATTTTTCTGATTCAAATACACGATTTAAATAGTAATAAATATAGCTAATCGTCTCATATTTTGAATATCAAAAATACGTATAAAGAGGTACAGATGTATCACTTCTTTCCGAGTACCGACTATCACAGTTCGTGTTCTTCGTGCGATTCATAGTCATCGTTCTCGTAGCTGAACTCAGCGGGGTCGCACAACTCGGCGGCGTCCGTACACAATCGTGCCCCGACGTCGCGCTCGCCACGAACGAACAACGAAATTATGGACTCCTGGTGTTCTTCCACGATCTCCTCGCACTGTAATTCGAGATGGTGACGTTGAGAACTCATAAAAATAGGTAGTACCCGCTCTCGACGTTTCATAGAAAGGTCANCTTCGTAACGATGGCGGCGAACGAAGAACGAAGACGAAACAAGCGCGCACAGCGGTTCGGGTGTAAAGACCGTGGATCACGAAACGACCCTACGATACGCTTTCCTCGTGGCGGCATCGCCACCAACAGAGTCCTGCCCTATCGACAGAATTAGTCAGCAGCGCCGACGGCGCAAACAATTCATTGTCCGAACCGATGAATAACGTAACGATCTCTCGTAGTCGGTCGCTTTATTTCCATCGCTCATCGTGGTAATTTCACTAAATTTTTTTTACAGTATCCATATACATACTCTTATCATTATCCTTGTGGTGGTGCAACCGACCAAAGATCTCACCGATCGCAGCGTACTCTGCCCAGTGCGCCCAGTGTGCGAGTCGTTGAAACACGCCGACCGACGTTGTTCTAGGTTATCCAAACAACGGGATTTCACAGACAACGACGTATAATTAACGTTGATTCAATTTGTCCGATCCTTGGACGAAACCGAATTTGTTTCTTTAATTCATTGATATTCGTCGACTCCGAACGTTATACGTTGTAATTTATTTTTCTGATTCAAATGCATACAACACGATTTAAATAGTAATAAATATAGCTAATCGTCTCATATTTTGAATATCAAAAATACGTATAAACAGGTACAGATGTATCACTTCTTTCCGAGTACCGACTATCACAGTTCGTGTTCTTCGTGCGATTCGTCGTCATCGTTCTCGTATCTGAACTCAGCGGGGTCGCACAACTCGGCGACGTCCGTACACAATCGTGCCCCGACGTCGCGCTCGCCACGAACGAACAACGAAATTATGGACTCCTGGTGTTCTTCCACGATCTCCTCGCACTGTAATTCGAGACGGTGACGTTGAGAACTCGTAAAAATAGGTAGTACCCGCTCTCGACGTTTCATAGAAAGGTCGTGTAAACGAATCTGAGACGAACGTGCTCACATAATATTTTAAACTCTTGTTGAGATCACCGTCCTGAACAATGTCGACTTTGCTCACTTCAGGATTCATACCGCCACCGGCCGGATCGACGAGACTCAAGATCGTCAATTGACCGTTCGACTTGTACGTAGCTCTCACGTAGTCCGACATTTTTTCACAAATTTCGTCCAAGACGTCGGACATGTGCACTTCGGATCGTGCGAGCGGAACCTACGGACGAAAGCGATTATTGAAGAAATACATTTCCATTGTCATTTAATTCGTGCAGCACGAAAGTGCGATTACCTTCCTGCGAACAACATTTCCTTGCGCGTCCAATCTATAATTACCTATTTCGATCTCCCTCGAAGGATCGATCTTTGCTATTTCTCCTTCGATCTCTCTCATCGTCGATCGGCACACTGTACACCGTTACAACGTTAATTCGTTAATTCGTTAAAACGAAAATAAGTAATTACACGTCGTTACGTTCGACTCACCTAAACACTTCAACAGTTCGTTGTCGATCTCTGTACCCTGCACAAACGTACTCGCGAGCAAAGCAGAAAACATCAGCATCGAGTTCTTCATCTGCGATCAGGAAACGTTTATCGCCGATCAATTGCATCGAAAATGGTCTGCCAAACAGAAAAGTTGTAAAAGAATTGGTTCGTACTCACGGTGCGTTCGGTAGGAGAATCGAATATTAATCGTTTAATATGTGAATCAACGAAATCCTGCTCGATTTGCCGTCTGATTTCTCGCCAAGACGGACACGTGTACTACGCGGTGCGTGCGCGCGCGTACGCACAGCGGCAGTCGGTGCACCTGCGCACACACGTATATACGCCGTATATATAATATACGTATACGTACATGTACACGTTACAGAATCTGCGAGGACTGCGAACAGTGATCTATACTGCGAAGCCCGTGTGGTGGAATGGTGGATGGTCTCATTCGTTACCGCGACGTAAACACACGTGCCGCTGGTGCCCTT
The DNA here is from genome assembly GCA_019453355.1 of Ceratina japonica. NCBI lineage: Eukaryota > Metazoa > Arthropoda > Insecta > Hymenoptera > Apidae > Ceratina > Ceratina japonica. Next base: position 18,792 of record SMSR01007814.1, on the reverse strand, counting down.
CGAACGGGAACTTTGCGCTATACTTTAAATCGAACGACGGCGTTTCAGCGTTTCACGTAAAATCACGATGCTTCTTCGGAACCGCATGGAAGGACGACGTCACGATTTCGTTCGTTTTACATTTACATCTGTCTCGACGTAAATTTGGAAACGACGTGCGACAGGCTCGCCCATGCGACGACACGAGCGTAACGGGAATCGCGATAAAAGAAGGAAGACGAAAGGGAGCGAGGCCTCGAGGAAAAACAGTTTTCCGTTCGGTCTGCGAGCACTCGGGTAACTCGGGTTCGTTCGCGTCGAAACGAGTCGACTCTCGCTAAGCGGTTACGTTATGCCGTTCAATTTCCATCAATTCGGAAAGAGTTCGAACACGTTATGACGACATGTAAATCGAACAAGGACCGGCCCGATCTCTCTTCGACGGTTTGTATTTCGCGTTACGTACGTACCTAACAAACACGATTGCCGAAATGGAAGTGTGGTGGTTCTCTCGAGCGATAGCTCATCATCCTTACGCCATCGTAACGGCAATACTTATTTTTTCATCGACGTGTTTGATCGCTCCCTTGACCATCAAAAAGTTCCCCGACTTCTCGGACCCACAGTTGGTGAGTGTGACACAACGATTTACGGACGAAAGACGCGCTACTCAATCTCTATAACTCGTTTCTCTCGTATTCGTCGTCAAGGGTTTCGAATCGAGGGGCACACCGCTGGCACAGAGGCTGATAGCTTGGCAGAACTTGTTGGAGGCGAGCAAGCCCAGAGGACAATTGGTCGACAATCCTTTGGAATATTATTACTACACGCAACAACGGAATCAACAGGTATTCTCGTCCGGATCTCAGTGCGTCTCGTTCGAAGCGGACGTACGCGTCTGGATTCGACAGAAAGTAACGTCGTCGACGATTCACACAATTTTCAGAGTTCTGCCGCGAGGAACGACAGCTGGACGGCCGGTCGAGGCGTCGCGCGAAAGAAGCCCAAGAGCAAGAAGAAAGGGAAGAAGTACCAGAAGCAGGCGTCCGGAGACGAGACGGAGGTCAAAGACAAATGGGAAGAACTGTTGGAGTTGAACAACAAATTGGACGCTATGAAGGACTACAAGAGCCGAGACGACGTCGACGGCGAGAGTTTCTTTTGCAATTCTCCCTCCTCCGCTTACGCGCGCGTGGTCATCGGCAGAAGGTCCGAGGACACGAATCTGTGGTCGATGGAAGGCGTGTTGGCGCAGTGCTACATCGACGCCGAGCTCAGAGCGAACTCTCGCTTCCCCTCCTTGTGTCAGACGCGACTGGAACCGGGGCGCGGCGACGCGAGACAGAAGTGTTGCAGGAGTTGGTCGCCGGCGAACTACGTCGCGCTCTTGTCCAATCGAACGTCTTGCCTGGGCGTGACCGAGAGCGACCTCGGCCGCGTAGAGTCTCTCTTGAAGAGATGCGTTTATTTCTATAAAAATCGTCACTTGACGTCGAACTGCGCGGAAGACTTCAATTGTCAAAGGCACGTTCCGGCCGAGTGCTACGCGCACGACGCGGCCTATCACTTGTTGCACTATTCGTTGGACACCGAGTTCATCTCCGATCACGTAAGAACGTCGATCGTCACGCGATAAAAACCGAAATCGTAACGACGACGGTAAACAAAATTGCTCTCGTCTTCTGTCGCAGAAGGAGGGTCCGCGGAACGGTGCGAACAACTCGACGTTGAAGTACGCAATGTTGATCTTGCCGATCGCCGCGAGCTCGGCGACCCTGGACTTTTACAACGAACTGGACGACGGCGACGGCCCGTGCTACGGAAAATTTTGCGTCGAGGGGATGCAGTTGGGTCTGAAGAGCACGTTGTTCGACAAGCTGTTGGTGTCGGACTCCGCTCTGTTGCTTGTCGGTTTCGGCTTCGTAACGATTTGCATATGGGCGTACACGAGCTCCTTACTGTTGACCGTCACGACCATCGTCGCCGTTATCTTCAGTCTCGGCATTTCGTACGCGTTCTACACCCTGGTCTTGCGCATCAAATTCTTCCCGTTCATGAACCTGCTGGCGATCGTCGTGGCCGTGGGTGAGTGCCGAGACTCTCGANGACGTCGAACTGCGCGGAAGACTTCAATTGTCAAAGGCACGTTCCGGCCGAGTGCTACGCGCACGACGCGGCCTATCACTTGTTGCACTATTCGTTGGACACCGAGTTCATCTCCGATCACGTAAGAACGTCGATCGTCACGCGATAAAAACCGAAATCGTAACGACGACGGTAAACAAAATTGCTCTCGTCTTCTGTCGCAGAAGGAGGGTCCGCGGAACGGTGCGAACAACTCGACGTTGAAGTACGCAATGTTGATCTTGCCGATCGCCGCGAGCTCGGCGACCCTGGACTTTTACAACGAACTGGACGACGGCGACGGCCCGTGCTACGGAAAATTTTGCGTCGAGGGGATGCAGTTGGGTCTGAAGAGCACGTTGTTCGACAAGCTGTTGGTGTCGGACTCCGCTCTGTTGCTCGTCGGTTTCGGCTTCGTAACGATTTGCATATGGGCGTACACGAGCTCCTTACTGTTGACCGTCACGACCATCGTCGCCGTGATCTTCAGTCTCGGCATTTCGTACGCGTTCTACGCCCTGGTCTTGCGCATCAAATTCTTCCCGTTCATGAACCTGCTGGCGATCGTCGTGGCCGTGGGTGAGTGCCGAGTACGAGAGAGTACGACGGCGGCGTCGAGACCGGCACTCTCGACGCTACAGAGGTACGACGACGGACAATTCGTTTCGTTTCGTTTCAAGGCATAGGCGCGGACGACGCGTTCATATACTGCAAGATCTGGGAGCGAGGAAAGGAACAGAAGAAGACGTCGAACAACGGACTGGTCAAACTGGTGCAAGAGACGATGAAGCACGCCGTCCCGTCCATGTTCGTGACGTCTCTGACCACCGCGGTGGCGTTCTTCGCGTCGGTCGTCAGCAACGTCACCGCCATAAATTGCTTCAGGTACGGGGGAACGCGTTCTCACGACAACGACGTTCGATCATCGCCATCGCCGACGACACCGCTGACAGTAGAAAATTTCAGTTTGTTCTCAGGAATGACGGTCATCGCGAACTTCTTCTTGATGATCACTTGGCTGCCGGCTTGCGTCGTAATATCGGAACAAATGAAACCGCGTCGTCTGTCTCCCGCGAACTTTATCGCGCGAAAAGTCGTCCGACCCGCGAGACTGTTGGGCGTGAGAGCGGCCGCCGGCTTCAACGAGCTCCTCGCGAGGACGGTCCTCGACCTCCGATGGTGTTGGCTGTCGAGTCTGGGCGTCGCGGCGGCAGCGTGTTGCATCGTGGTCTTCCAATATCCGGGCTTGCGACTGCCCGACTCCGCGGACTTTCAGCTGTTCGAGAGTTCTCATCCGTTCGAGAAATACGACCTGGTGTATTCTCGGAAATTTTGGTTCGAGAGGCACGAAACGGTACGTATACGAGGAGGGGAGTACAGACGAATTTTCCGCGACGCGCGTCACCGCCGCCGCCGCTCGTAAAACCCTCAACGTCCGACGATTGCAGATCGACGGAGACGCGTTACCACTGAGATTCGTCTGGGGGATCAAGCCGGTCGACAACGGCAATTACCTGGACCCCGGTTCGACGGGTAGTCCGGAATGGGACGACACCTTCGACGCGTCGCATCCAGAGTCTCAGCTGTGGTTGAAGAACTTTTGCCACAGCCTGCGCGCTCAACCCTTCTATCGCGACACTCTGGGGCCCCTGCTCTCGAACTGTTTCATCGAACTGTTGTACAACTGGATGCAGAGACGTTGCGAGGACCCGATCGACTCCCGCGTCGACCACGCGCCGTGCTGCGAGAAGAGCAAATTTCCGTACAACGCCAGCACCCTACAGAGATGCGCGGCCGAAGCCAACGCGGAATTGCACCGCACTCCGTCGTACCTGTGGTTTCGCAGCGGCGTCTCCGCCGGTCCGAAGTTCTCGAACGAACCGAATCTCGGCCCGTTGCCGGCGTCGAACGAGACGCGTTCTCTCGCGACGACGTCCACGCCCAAGATCAGAGCCCTGGTCGTCGAGTACGACAGTATATACAACTACAGTCTCTCGTTCGCGAGCATGGATCGATTCTTTCGTCAGGTACGTAACGAACGTCGTCGGGGGGAAGGGGGGAGCGGCTTCGAGTCCGTCGTCGAAAGCGACCGGGGTCGTTCCGCTTTCGACGACGGCCGCGAATCGAGGACGTCGTACTTTCACAGGTGGAGACGTGGATGCAAGATCAATTGAAAAGCGCTCCGTCGGGAATGCGCGGCGGCTGGTTCGTGAGCAGATTAGAATTTTACGAGTTGCAGCGAACGCTGTACGAGGGCACTCTCTGGGCGATGGGAGTCTCGTTGGTCCTGGCCCTCGCGGTACTGGCGTTCGCGACGTTCAATCCCCTCGTCAGTCTGTACGCGATCGTGACGATCGGCGCCGCGATCACGGTGACGGTCGCCGGTCTGATCCTGCTCGGCTGGAAGCTGAACGTCTTGGAAAGCGTCGCGGTGTCCACGGCGATAGGTAGTAGCAGTAGTAGTAGTAGAGACTCGCGTCGGTCCACGGTCCGCTCCCGACGACCGAGACCACTTGGCGACGCGTACAGGTACAGACAGCGGATACGGGTAAAGGACGCGGCTCGTTTTCAGGTCTGACCGTGGACTTCAGTCTGCACTACGTGGTGAGCTACACGACGTGCACCTCCAAGGACAGGGAGGACAGAGTGAGAACGGCTCTCGCGCAGATGGGCGGTCCGACCCTGATGGCCTCGCTCACCAGCGGCGCCGCCGGCGCTCTGATGCTGCCGTCGTCCGTTCTGGCGTACATTCAGATCGGCGTGTTCCTGTTGCTCGTGATGGGCGTGAGCTGGACGTACGCCACGTTCTTCCTCTGTCCGATGCTGGCGGTCGCGGGCCCGTCGTCTCGTTTCGCTCAGTTTCGATACCCCAGGTACGCAATCGAGTTCCGACGCGCGCAACCTCGTCGTCTCGCGCGTCGAACGAACGAACGAACGAATCTATTTCGCGACGTTGCAGATTAAACGTGCTATGGAATCGTCTCCGGAGAGACGAGAAGTCTGGAAACGCGCCCGACGCGAACGAAAGGAGCCACAGGCCCAGAAGAAGTTTCAAAGGGAGAGGAACGTGGTCCGAGTCGACTTTGAGCACGTCCAGTACGGTGTGTCGATTCCATTGCAACGAAGTAGAAACTCTCGCGAGGCCACCGCCGTCGCCGTCGCTACCTCCGTCGCCGTCGTCGGCACTGCTCCAGTGAGGTGACGAGAGGTCGAGTCTCTTCGGGGAACAGAACACGAGAACGAAACTCTTTCTACACGGCATCTCGAGACCTCGTTCGCGCGCGACTCACACTCTACACGCGAAGGAGCTACGTTCGCGCGTCACCGACGCGTCATCGGCTGTGTTCGACATAGTTTTAAGACGATCGTTTATACATTTATCTATTATCGACGTTCATCGGGCTTCCCGTACAAGTGGCGCAAGTACACACACACACACGCACACGTCCATCGGGACACGGGTAGGGTTCCGTGCGCCAAACGCGTCGCAGACAATTTTATATTTTTTGTAATACTTCTGTTTTCGGTCTTTAGCGAAGAAACGAGTCGTTTCTCGTCCTTCGCGTTCACACTCGCGGTGCGACGTAGATCCGACGAATCGTCAGACTCGCGTTTACAGACGTAGACGAACGCGTTCCAGCGTCTCGTTCACGGGTATCGAGAGAGAGTTTCGTATCGGTGCGGCGCGCATTTCTTTTCGTACGCGAGCACTCTCGACGGTCCGCAACGTTCCGAACAGGTTCGATCTCGGTACTCTACACTCGAGCGACAGTATCGAGTTCGCACACGGTCCGAACGGTATTCGGACGACTCTCCTTCGACCTCGCGTTCGTCCGAACGGGACTTCGACGTCTCACGAACGGACTCCTCGCGCGTCGACGGGTCGTCCGTACTATACTACTGATCACGCGTATCGTCGTTGCTTCAAAGTATTCGTAACGTTCGCAGCTTCGCCCTTCGCCAGAGGAAGACGAAGAAGAATTCGTCGGACACGACAGTCGGCGAATCTCGGACGGAAGAATCGTACGCCGGAGACCGTTCGGTCTCGGATCGAAAACAACGTCGATCGAAGGGACCGAACGCCGTCGTCACGCGCGACGAGAGTACGGCGTCGCGACTTCGTTTCGTCCGTCGGCCCACAAAAGTGAGACGTAATAAACTCGTTCTTTTCAATGTCGTGTTTTTCTACACTTTACCTCGAAACTTCCCGTTCCGTCTCTGTCCGTCTCTTTACTCGTGTCGATCCTCGAAGGAAAACACGCGTACGGTACTCCACGTTCGAACAGAAACAAGGAAATAAATACGAGAAAGAGGGGAAGATTCATTTATTCGTATCGATTCACAGTAACGTGCATACGTACGTGCGCGCAGATACGTACAATACGTTTAGACGCGATTCGCGATTTCTTCACACGTCCAGGTAACCCGTTCGACGTCGCATCAGGAATACTGCTCGTTCGAGTATTTTATTCGTTTAGAACGAGTGGAACGGATTACCTGGACGTGTGAGGGAATCTGCAGGACGTCCGATCATCCGTCACAGTTATATTTTTTGGAAAACACCGTAAATATTTCCGACACGATCGACGACAAAGAATACTGTCCCGGTAGTTCAGGGAAGAAATAACACGTTTATAAACATTCGGGTGTCTCAATAGTGAGTACAATGGTTTAATTGGGAGTACTATGGAAGAGTAATCGTTACCAGTCAGTAGAATCGAGTAAGTTCGACGATTATCGAGACTAACGGGGATCTAGCGAGGAGAATCGAGTATCATTCGGTAGTGACTTTTTCTTTCTTTTCGTTTTGGTCGAACGAGGGATGCGGAGGGAATTGGGTACTACTCTTATTTTCTTCTGTTGAATCAGGGACGAGGGACGAACGTGCTAGTAATTTTTTTTTTGTTTGGGGTGAAAGAGGGAGGTGGATTGAGTTGGTGAGCAATTTCTTGGTCGGATGTGATCGAGGGGTGCGGGACGAACGAGCGACAACGTCTTTTCTGCTTCCTTTGGTGGATTAGGGACGGGTAAGGGGAGAGTTTGGGAGGAAAAGCGTAGAGGACCTGGGCAGGGTGTAAGGGGAAATGAAGGCAGGAGTTGGCAGGGCGATGACGAGAGGGGTGCGGGTGCGGAAAGGGGAATGGGAGCGGGCGGA
>SMSR01007803.1:12558-23495 GCA_019453355.1 Ceratina japonica | reverse complement strand
TCGTATCTCTTTTTTCCTTAATCTTTGCAAGCTATGAAAAAAGAGAAAATATAAATTCCTAGTTGTCGGAATTCATTGATACAGAAGACACACATTATCAAAAATTGATAGTGTAGAGTACTATACAGGGTGTCCTAAAATAACATACTCACTTGTTATCGACCCATCCCTAACATATTTTTTTAGTGCAGTTGAATTCTCTGCAAACTCTCCAGACCTCATATCAACGGATTTTCTTTTATGGAAGAATAAAGTTTACGACGCAAACCCAGCGACAATTCTTGCGTTGAAAGATGAAATTCGAAAGCAATGTCTCGCATTTACAAATCATGTGTTACGCGATGTAGTCGCATCCATTGCTCGACGTTAGTAGCAGATTATTTTAAATTTAAAAGTACTTTACTTTAAGTATACTATAGGTACTTTACTTAAATTTTCAAGGGATTCTGCTTGATTGCATTAACAAAAGGAGTTTTCATTCCATTTTACGTTTATAACCTTGAATGATATTAGGCACTAAAATTGTCTCACGAAAGACAGAAATTAAAAAATATGTGGTACCATTTAAAAAACTAATTGTAAGTTAACTTGCAAATCTTCTAATCATTTCTACCTGCAGAAAAGTTATGTACGTACCGTACACCACGTAATGTGTCCCTTGAAAACAAATAATTTTTATCGGAAATATTTCTTTTTTCTCAAAAAACGTAAATGTTATTCCAATAAACACTTTAATCAAAATTAAATATATGGTTTATAAAATATGAGTACATTTTTTTGGGACCCCGTAGATTTAGTTTTGGTGTAATAGTAACGTGATGAACCTTTCGATGTTGCACGCTATATCCAGGATTTTAAATTCCTTTTTTATTTATCGAATACAATCAGATTATACAAAAGAGTCTAGAAAATAGTGTCCGCAAAACGAAGTTTTTAATTTGATTCATTGTCCAACTTGGTTCAAATATGAATATATAACTTTCATCGATTATATGGTTTACATGCCCTAAGGTTTATGGCTAAAAACTTATGCACGGTTTCTACCTGCGAATTTGTCCTTGTAAGTGTATGTATGTGAACGGTGGCGCGTGAAATTCGGTCTCCCTTGACGCGCGCCTTTGTAAATAGTGGAGATCTGGTTTGTAAGTAACGAAGATTGCTCGTAATTAAATTGACTCAACAATTTCTCGGTTGCCGTTTCACTTGCCACGCCGACTCATTGGCAACGGTCACGAGTCTTTCCGCAGGTCTACGATTTTCTCCAGCGAGCAATTCCTGTCCCCGTTCCTCCAACGACTGCCGTGTGTTCATTAGCGACAGTGTGCCATTTGTTTGGTCAATTTGATTACAGAAATGATTATCGATTGGAGGAATGTAAACATGAAAAATTAAGAATTATGGTTTCGGAGCGGTAGATAGGATTGTCCCCTTGATTTCTTGACTTATCTTAATTTCGCTATCGCATAATTAAGTAACAGATTTTTTGTACCTGTTATACTTTTCTATAAATACGCAAAATCCGCAATATTGGTTGCAGATAAATATTGGACAAATAGCGGAGCGAGTGAAGTAAGATATATTTAGCTCGTATGTTATTGATTAAAGAATATGTTTTTTTTTCTGTTTGAAAAGTTTGTCCTCGTATGCATTCCGTTCCGATGAAATGCATATCTTTACATTTCATTAAATAACGTTTTTATGAATGTTTGCAACTCGCGAAAAGATAGCCTGTGGAAACTCTCCATTTTCTCTTACAGTTAGTCAAGGAGAATTTGGACATCTGTTAAGTACATTATACAATTAATTGAAGAATGTTCTGAATAGCCTGCCGGTTTTCATGAAAAATGAGTCATTCACGATAGCCAGTGTATTTCCAGACGGAAACATTTAAATGAAAATTCTGCAATATGCTCTCCCTTTTGATATTCTATACATTTGCCGCATAACATGGAAGCGTTTATATTTTAAATCTTTTCAACAGGGAATAAAAATTCGCAGTTTTTAATACATCGCAGATTTTATATATTTATAGGAAAATTGTATGTATCGAAAATTCATTCAATATGCCAGAAAAAATACAACATCAAAAATGAAATGTGGTTTATTGTCTTTAAAGAGAACAAAAGAACTTGGATTTGTTTGGATGTGTTTTATTGTCTTTAAAGAGAATAAATGAAGTTGGATTGCATTTTTTAAATTAACTTTACAAAGGATCAGTATAAAAATCCGTAATCTGGATGTAACAAAGTTTCAGTCGGAAGGACTGCAGGAATAATCGAGCAGTAGGAACCGTAGATTCATACTAACTTGTATACTATAGTACCGATGGACCAATTGATTCGATCAGAGCCAATCGTCGCAATCGGTTTACTCGAACGAAATCCTATTAAGGATTTGTTAAACGAGATACAATATCGCGTCTTGTTTACGTGACGGTCATGGAAGGTTGCCAAAAGTACGGGTTAAAGACGTTGCCAAATCGGTTTTCCCGATATTACGAAGACGGAAATAAAAGCGCACCGGATTTGTAACTCTCATTTGTTCGTAATACGACAAACTGATATGATAATTTAATATTCTGATCATTTTTTAACCTATTACAGATTACAGAGTATTCCCGTATTAAACGATCAAACTGCACGAGCATGTTTTATGAGTAAAAGTAAGAAAAAATGTTATATAAATATACGTTTAAAAACGCTTTACTGTCTTTCATTACGAATGCAAGCTTGATATCATAGGAAAACTGAATTTATCACTGAATAATCTGAAAAAATAATAAACACTGAAGAATATATCTGAATTTCATCTTCATTTTTATTTAGTTCGGTAAATGCACTATTAATTCTTTTTGTTAGTTCTTGCCGTGTGTTGACGGTATTCGCTCACTCGTCATAATAGCAGAGATGTTTCCATAATTCGGTATTTGGGTCATCGAATTTGACTATTTTAAATAATAAGAGGAGAAGCTTACATGATATTTTCTGAATGTAGAAAGCACTGACTGCTTTATATTATGTAATACATTTGGTGATATGTTATTAATAGATAACATTTATGAAAAAATTGTATTGGCAGACAACACAAATCCTTTCAATTTTATGTGAAATGAAATTAAATATACTATGAAATGAAATTAGACATACTAGGAAATATAAAATGAAATTTAAATATATTATGTAAAATGAAATTAAATATGAAGATGTAATTACTTCTAAACGTTAAGATTTACTTAAGAGTGTATGGAAGGAATAAATTTCAAACTAAAAGGATAGGAAGTGTTTGGTGAACGGAATTACGGGCAGAAGTCTTCTAACTGGCGTCAAACGGTTACGTCGATCGCACGTACCGTACAAACGGGTAACAAAACTTTCCCTCTTGGCGTAATCGATTCTTGTTAATCGTTTAAGTTTCATTACTCTGCTGCGACGAAAAGTTAGCAGCGATGTAACTTGGGCCGATGCAATGAAAAGTTTCGGTACCGATTTCGACTTGTTACTTTTATCAACTTTTACTAGCATGTAAATGAAGCTTTCAGATACTATTAACGAGAGCCCTGATTTCCATCCGATAACATAAGTTTTCGTGTTAGATTCGCAAGTTTTCGTGTTATTTAATAATTATATAATAAGGAGTGTTTCCTAAATTTATAATTAAGAAAAATACTGTAAATTCGCGTTTTGTTAATATTAACCAAAAATAATTATAGAACATACATTAGAAATTGTTTTGCGCTTTTAATATTTTACTGAGACTTTGAAAAGATTATCTTCAGGTCTCTAGTAATTATGTAGACGTAGTATGTATCAGTGATTAGACGATTATACCCCCGTCCAAAAGTAAAACTTATAGAATATGAACGAAACTTGAAAAGACAGAAGGAGATGAAAAATGAATTATTATTAAGTTTGTTATTTTTTTTAAATGTAAGACATTAATATATTCTACGTTTTAATAATAACTCGCTAATTACATATGATAAACAGACCTCCACTTCCCAATTGAAAACATTATATCATTTAAAGAATTAAACAAATAGACCTAAGATAAACAAAATCCCAGTTGAAAACGCAGTTTTTATACATATATTTAAAGAAACGGGCTAAGAAAGTATACCAGAATAAAAAATACTGCATCAATACGGAATACGGAAGACAGTTCTAATGTATGAAATACGATAAACTAATTATATGAAAACCAATTGTAAATAGTTAAAGGTATACTTTTATTAAAACAAGGTCATATGATTAGTAGAAGGTCTTGAATGTGTATTTCGGAAATCACTTATCTAATTTGTGTATACTCATTGCAAACCAAATTAGAGATCCTTTAATTTCATTAACGTGAAATTAAAGCGATATACATACATAAATCTATGGATATATGTATTAGAAGAAAGTGGAATTTTGAACGAAGATGCAAATATTCACGGTTGCAGATATTTGATTGTTGTCAATGCGCATTGACCGTCTGTCAAACGAGAATCAAACTTGTTCCTTTTTGTACTTGTCAGTGAATAGCGAAACATGTTGTAGGTAACATCATGCAAAGGACAATTTCGCTTCTTCAGTTTTTCCCTTCCCCTTTTGTCTATCGTCGACACATATTTACGGAGCGCAAAATAGGTGAGGAAAAAGTGGGAGAAGGGCGTGTATGTCTCGCGACGCAGCGCTTTGAAAGCAACGTTATTTGCGCCTCGCACGCACAAACACAGCCGGGAACAGTAGTCGACGGCGACGGGCCTGCCGCTATATTTACAACTGTTTACCTGACGGATACAATTTCAGGCTTGGGTGTCTACGAAAAGCACCGATGTGCCCCTGACAATGGCACAGTAACAGTTCGCGAATCGCGACTCGCATCCCACCTTCACGCGTGACTTGTCGTGAAAAACACGTTATTTTCCAGCCTCGACTGCAAATAGCCGTGCACACATTTCATCGGCCCTTTTTTCGATAACGATGTAACACGAATTCCGAGTTCTCCACCGGAAACACACCACAAACTGATATTTCAGCTTTTCCGTGAGAACGATTCTCCTTGCCATGATTTGACCCATTCTTTTTACAATATCAATCGCGCAATGAATTATTTCATAGAAATTGATCATAATTCTTGAACTAAAGTTTTACTGAAGCTGTTCATCATTTATTGTGCGACTGATGGTATGATTTCTCACATGCATTCCCGCCTGATTTTTTATATGGTTTATCATATGATTTATTATACTCTTAAAAAATTGCAAACGTCAGTGACGATAATCTGGAGAGAAAATCACTTAGAACTATATTAAAACTTATGAACAGAAATGTACGTAACACATGGTCAGTTTCCCTCGAAATTGAATCGAAATCAAAGAGACTAGTAGATTTATCAGAGCGTAAGGGGAAACCCGGACGAATTTGGTGAATTCCTTGCGGTCGGAAGATGTTTCGATCGATTCCTATCGATATGGGCTGTATCGTCGTGTGGGATTGCAATTCCGCCTAGCTTGCCCCCCCGAGACGATACCTGTTCTCTTCCTTATCGGTTTGCACCCTTGCGCGACGAGCTGGCCAAGTTCCCTCGACGCGTTTTTCCGCGAAACCTCATCCCATTCCTTCCTTATGTAGCGAAGTATCGCATTTCAGATCGTATCTCACTCAGACAGGGCCGTTATATCTTTTTGCCTTTTTCCTTTAGCCTGGTTTAAGCCTGATGAAATCTCTTTTTTTAAATAGTACAATAAAATATATGAATACACGACTTTCATAAAGAAAACAGCAATAAAACTTGAAGAATAATAAAATTCAGGGAATTGTAAAGTGAAGTTAATATTAATTTTACGAAATCGTCGTCCGAGGATGACGTATAGAGGATGTGGCTGAGATAAGGGGAAACGGGAACGGTGACACGGAGTGGAATTTTGTAATTAAATCAAGATAAGCCAGGTAATTAAGGAATAGTGCTAAGATTGTGGAGCGCTTCCGCGGTACCAGCATGAACTGGTCGCATTGTGAAGGATAGCTGTGGCTAATCTCCTTTGAATCTCTACCTCAGACTCTGTATATTACGGTTACACTCGCGTTGGATGTTAGTAATTCCGATCTGATCCACGGCGCAATTTCCACGTATAGACCTACATATTTAACAAACGTGATGCTGTTTTTCGTATTCGGGATAGATTTTGGCTTCTGTCTTATAAATTAGTGTACGAATTAATCGTAAATAGTTGCTTTTGCTACACGTCATGTTATAAGTATGAAATAAATTAGAATCAGTGATTGTATCACTCAAAAAGTTATTGTTTTTTTGGAGTATAAACGTGTCAATAAAAAAACAATTTTACAATTTAGTTACGGAGGTTCATCGTGTTATAATGCTAAAATGCAAACTAGACAAGTTATAAATATGGAGCAGGTTGTACTTTTATATAGAGTGAAAGATAATGATTTGAAACATGAATTGATTGAATATTTCACCGAGAAATACCTTTTTTATTGCACGCAGGTGTCGAGCAAACTGATTATTACACGTATTTCAATGAAAAATGTTTCATTTTTTATACCTTATGATAAATTTGTTTTTTAGCAGGACATTTTTATTCACTAATACAAATACATGAATATTCGTTCGTGGATATTTCTACTAATTTCTTGGAATAGCCGTTAGAGTTAAGTTGGGATCTATCGTTTCGCAAATTACTCGGGTCCCCATTGTCTCGTGAACAGCGTCCGCACGCGTTAGTCACACGCGGCGTGAGATTCATCTTGAGGCTCGCCGGATCTGTGCGAACCTACTCCCAAGGCTGTTGGTCAGACTTAATGTGCTTAATGGTGTCTCCTATGCACCCATTATCAGTCGAGACAGTTTAGCGGTTAACTATGTCACGGTTATCAAAATTTATCGGTGTTTCGTTCACCCTGTCGCTGCTTTATGGCCTGTTCTTTTGCGCGGAACTACTTGCTTCGCGGAAGTGTAGTTCCACGACGGAACAACATACCTCTCAGGATAAAAGCTAAGTGAAACATTAATTATGATGAATGTTCGTGGAGTATAGTAAGTGATGCATGGTTATTTCTTATTAGGAGGATAATATGCAAATTTCTTTTTCTTTGCGTCTGAGGTTAGTCGTGAGGTGTAAAAAATAGTTTGGTCGAATTCTTAAAAGAATTCTAAGTATACGTATAGCGATAGTCCTTTGAATCTTGAAAAGTGCATAGTGAAATAAGGTTTTTAAATTAACATATATGTATATAAAAAATTAATATAAAATCTTTATAAATATTTAAGATTCAACAATTATTATATATAACAACTTAAAAAATGTATTCAAATCGATTTACGAGGTATGAAGAATAATTTAGTATAATTATTCAAAGAATTCTGTACACGTAATTACAGTATTTCGCAGTTTGAAAATTGACATTAAAATGGGCACTTTTCGGTGTTAGAAAAAAAGAAGAGACGATTTTGATGAACACTTGAATCAACAATTATTATACAGAAAATTAAGATACCAAAATCGACTGAGACGCCCTGTATAAGGAATTATGAGATATTCACAAGTTCATGTGAAAACGAGTTAAACAGAGAGATGAAGGATGCGAAATAATCCGTATCGGATCTGAAAGGATGTGGAAAATTACCAAGTAACTTCATTGAAACTCAGGGTTTCGCGGGATACACGTAAGTTTCGAGATATGATGGTGGCGGAAAGGTTCTCAAGAATTCGCCGCCACCATCATCAATTATCCTCATACAAAGTTGACGCTGGTGCAAGCTGTCTGTGCGTTATAAATTGCAGTCTCGTTTACTATTTGCACTCGTTTTCGCGTTATCAACCTTCTACTATCAAATATTCTCCCGTATTTGACAAAATTTCTCGTTACATTCTATGGTGGTACAGTCAATAAATGAACGCGATATTATTTGTTCCCATAAAAAAATGCACATTTCCATTATAATATTCTTCACTTTGTCACGTACATAAATGAAACAAAAAAGAAAAATAATAATAAAAGAGAACATTTACTGACTTTGATTCATTTCTACAATTCGATTCACACACAAAAACGTAGTAAACATAATAAAATATAAGCATATAAGAAAGTGCAACGGAAATACAAACGCTAGGAAGTCTATAATATTTATTTGATGAAATTTGTATAAAAGGAAAGGAGACACTTACGGCGTCGTTATGATTCCAAAATATGTAAGCTGGTGGCTCCGGACTTAGGAGAACTACACACGTCAGATTGATCGTGCTACCCCGATTGATGTACAAATCTGGTGCACCTAGAATTTCGGTTTTCGGTTCTGGAACACAAAATAACAGAATCTTATATTAAAAACTGATTTAAAAAAGCCATTAATTTTTTACTAATAATTATTGAAAATATCTTTCTTTTACACATTTATTAAATTAGGCTCGAAACGAAACATGAGCTATGAAAAGGTAGAAAAATGATTCTTCGCCATGAAGCATATTGTATTTCAAGTAGTTAAGAAATATTATTTTAAGGTTTCTTTGAAATTCCAACATTTTTATTTATCTTTAACGAAATTTGGCCCTGAAAAGTGATCTAATTATTAAATTGAAGTACGAAAAAATCCGCAATTTAATTATCAAAAAAGTACTTCTCTTCCTTTATACATCATTAAGCAATTTTTTAATAACGTTTATTAAAGCGTAAAAATTGCTCAAAGGCTGCAATATAAAACACGAGAGATAGAAGGTAGCCAATCTCGAATTTTTTTACCACGAAGCGTATATGAAAGGCTCCCTTCAACAAAAGCGCGGAACAAAAAGCGAATAACAAAAAAGGTGAACTCCGAAGGAAGAACAATTTCCGACCGGTTTAGTTAAGGAAAGTGCAAACTCGGCATCGTTACACGCACGAATTATTTTCAAGTTTCGAACCTTCCTACTTCACGATAATAACAAAACCACTGCATTTATCATGTCAGTGCAGAAGAGATACAATAAAAAAAATGAAAAATATTACTATTAGGTTGTCCGGAAAGTTCGTGCCGATTTTAGTAGATGATTAGGATAGGATTGAGTACATCAGAATGATCGAAAACAAATGACATGTTTATTTATTTTAAAACATGATTCTTTAGGCATCTTTAGAAAAAGTCATTATTCATTAAGATTGTGACGATATTTAATAAAGTAGGTATCACAAAGTGGAACAAAAATCGTAATTACTACGTACTGGACTTTAAGTAATTTTATTCCAAAGAGCGATTGTTCTGAATAGAATAAGGATCAGGGTACCATGCAATGTACCTTAAACTATACATCAAATCGGATTTTCTACAATTCATAAATCGAATGTTCTCTAATTCATAAATGAACCAATACATATATTGGACAAGGTTCATTAAAAGTGTAATAAGGCAGGTTAAAACTTTCTCTTGAACTTGTTTCATGAACAGTATCCTCTTTCTACTACACAAGCCTGATTAACTAATTATGTGTATGTAGAGTTTCTCTTCTCTCCTGAAAAGTATACATTTTTTCGAATAGTATCACCCTTGTAGCGAGTGTCGAAAAATGCCGGCCACGGGAACGCGCGGGTATTTATAGTCGATTCGCTTCGCCCATCTGTTTTGTGTGTCCTTTTCACGTAACCGAAGAGCGACGCGGTTGACCTGGCCCTTGTGCCGGGCTCGAAAGAGCACTTTGAGGCGGTTCGTATAAAATAGAGTATCCGCTGTCGCTGTACCGTCAAAGAGAAAAAGAGACGCGGAAGGCGAGTGGACCCTGTGAGGAAACATGACGGATAGGTATGGAAAGGAGAGAGGAGGCGGCCTGGAAAGGAAAAGAGTTTTATAGTTATTGTACCGAATTTTCTAAGCTTATTTCTTTGGTACCGGAGTGAATTGATATTGCTACAATAAAAAGCAAGAATAAAACAACAACTAAATATATACAGGATAAGCTAATAGAAAGTATTGCAATAACTTATTAATGTGTTTATCAAACCGTGTTGTGTATAGCATAATTACATAACATATTCATATTGGTACCGCGATTCTCTCTGAGATATTTTTATATAATTTATAAAAAGATATATTATGTAAACATATTATAGTATATCTAAATTAAGCCCAAAAGAATAACAAATAGCTAACCTTTAACACATATCATACTTTCTAATCTAAATATTTATAATGTATTAATTTATAATGTATACATATGTCAGAAATGTAGAGGGAAGATAGAAGAGAGCGAGAGAGAGGAGGGGTCACTCTGTTCATGTGTACAGATCGATATGAATATTTTCCGGACGGTCTCCTCTTGGAGGATTGACCGAAATAACCAGGCACCGTACTTTACGGCTTTGTGCAGCAGATGATACCAGAAAGAGACGACAGTTACGTCCTTTAGCCATCCGTAACCTTTCGCCCTGCTTTTCTGCTCGGAAACCCGTCGATTCTCTTTTGAATATTTTCCGCCCCGTTCCGTTCCTTTACCTTTGTTTTGTCCGCGATCGCAGATAAGTGGGTCCGCGGAGCTGGACAGCAACAGTAACGATGTTCAGACTCCCTCGAAATTGTTTTTACTTCTTTGTACGCGTCCTTTTCTGTCCACCTTTTCCTAGCTAGCGTTTCAAACGTATATAGGTTCCCTATTTAAGAAACACTATAGCATCTTATTTTCCTTTTGTAGTTAATATTTGTCAACATGTGTTTTCTTCTCTCTTCCTTAAGTGAATTTTTTATAAGGTACGCTCGCAATCGCGTTGTTTTAAAAAATATTTTATTGTTGGATAGTTTACAAAATGAGCTTATTTAAATTTTAGATCTTCAATTATTTTCTTATGTAGATAAATAATTTTCTAATGTTGACGTTTGCATTACATAAATAATGCTCAACACGTTTAATGAATTCTTTTGAATCATGAATGTTCTTATAACTTTGATTTCTACTTTTGTATTTTATATTC
>SMSR01007792.1:0-21202 GCA_019453355.1 Ceratina japonica | reverse complement strand
TATCGCGCGACTCGGTCCTCTCCCTCGCACCTCGGCCCAGTTATCCTTTACCGTCGTCTAGACACCTGCTACGCGCTTCCAGAAAAATAAGCCTTTGATTCTAGAAACAGAAGTAGGGCAGGAATCCCGCGGGTCCTACGAGGAGATTGGGAAGCCCATATCTCCGAATCGAAAGCGATTTTCCTCGTCTCTACTTCTTCGACCGATCGAGTCGTCAATGTCGTTCTCGAATTCTTAATGAAGCGCTATAGATGTCGGTGTGTCAGTAAAAATAAGCATTATTACCGTCGGGACGACGTCTTCTAATTTTGGCCGGATTACGTCAAACGAACTGTATTATAANAATTACCTGCGCTTTTTACGCGATTTGTACGCCGGTTAAGTTTTACGAGATCGCATCGTCGGACGATTTTTCGTCGGTCGTTCAGAGGACCGACGGAACGTCGCCGGGAAGACTGAAATTTGACGCGGGATGGGATCCACTCGATTCCGCGAAGACACCTATCTGTCATATTTCCACCGAGCTCTTTTATTTGTGGCCCCGCTGCAATTGGTTCGTTACTGTCTTTCAGTTTCGTTGAACGTCGGAGAGAGACGGACCGTGAGCGCAGGTATCTCGCGGGTAGGCGAAGTTGGCTCGAACTCCCGCGGGACGCTCTCTTCTCGGATGAAATATCAAATTTACAGGAGTCTGAGGGCGCGGTATGAGCGATATTGAGAAGTTGCCGCCTGCGCTGGTGTCGGTGGTAGCGATACGAGCCGCGAAACGGGTCAAAAGTTTATGGCCGGATAAATAATTTATATTAAATGGAATTGAAGCGAGAGCGGCGCGCGGTTCCGATGGATATTGTTCCAGCACGTCGCGAGGAGGATTTATCCGGCACCGTGATGCCGCCGTTTCTTCGCGCCAACAGATTTCCCCTTTATTATATTTCCACTTTTTTCCGGTTCCTCTTGTTTTACCGTGGAACGGTCAAACGCACGCAGCGTTCCTCGTCGCGCTTTCCCCTTTGAAACGTTCGAAATTGCGTATCGCGACGTACGGACAGCCGGACGCGCGTCGTATATTAAAATTCAAAATTCCGATCGGCCGAGAACGTCATCAAGTGACGCGAGTAAATTAAAACAGGAACGGTCGAACGGAACGAGGAAGATGGGCGGAAAATTATTCGCGATACTTTCGGTGACAAGCCACGGGTTTTGCCGGTGAATTTTCGCGCGCGGCGACGGTTCATCGCCGAGTTTAACGTCCCCGGTGCCGGGAAATTCCGAGTGAAAATTGAAGGACGTGCTGGAAATGTTTAATGAACACACAGATAATGTCGAGTCCCTTTGTTTTCGCGCGCCGGATAATAGGAAATTGGTCCACGGAACAATGAAAGTGTTATTAAAACCGGTCGTTCATCGTTACTGGTACCTCGGCTCGTTCCACGTCCATCTAAATCTCGGTCGCTCGGCCGGTATCGATCTACGATTCCTCGGCTCTGTGATTATTTTCTCGTCCGACTGCCATCATCTCTCTCTCTCTCTCTCTCTCTCTGGTCTAAGGTATTTATTTTGATCTGTTCTCGATGCGTCGCACAGGTTGCAAACGCGAACAGCCGTTCTTGGAAAGTTTCCCCTCTCGGAAGTGGAAACGCGTCGCGCTGCCGCGTAGACCGTTTCTCCACCCCCGTTCGCGAATTCCTTCCGTTCGCAGCTCGCGAGGAAACACGACGCCGTTTGGTTACGATTCTTGCTCACCCTAGCAACGATACGACCTCCCTCGGAGCGTGAAAGAGGGAAGCCGAGGGAAAGGAGTAGTACAATGTGTCGCGGACGGAGGGTGAAAGCGCGACTCGGTTCACGGGGATGGAAATTCGACGATTATTAAGGCGAGATCGCGCGGCGGCGGCGGCGGCGGTTTCGCCACGGGAATGTTTTAAACTCCTCGCAGATTTCTTGGCGAAGGGAGCGACGCGTTCTAATTTAACGTTTACCCGGTGCTTGTATCGATTTCCTGACGTTGCGATTCGGCCGGAGCCGAACCCTCTGGCCCTTAACCGTCGACGGCAATAACATCGGGAACCGTCCGGAATATTTTACTTTTTGCCGGCCGCCACCTATATAGAAATTTGACGTCTCGGCCGTGGCACGGAATCCTAAGTAAATTCAATATCCATCTGTCTATTTGTTCCTTACAGCCGGGCGAACGTCAAAATAATAAAAGGGCCCACGTCGATTCGCACCCCTCGCCGTCCACCCTCCTACGTTCGATCCCCGAAAATAGCGTCAGATCCACGCGAACGATCTGCACTTCGTTTATCGTATTTACTCGACACAGGATTTGTAATTAAGTCGGGTATTCGTGTAAAATCTCGTCGAGGTCGGTTAATTATTCGCGTCGAAAATATTCGAAATTAACTGTACTAGAGAAAGTTGAAGGGCTACCGTGGAAAAACATCGCGGAATAACTTTTCGACGAACGAAAACGAGTTACCGCCGCGACGGGCTACAGTTCCAAACAAAATTCTAGCACGTCGAGAAGTCTATAGAGCAAAACTGATTTGCAGCGCGCGAACCCTACCGTTACGGGAGATAGGCAGACGCACCGGTCTGTAGGTTGGCTGCGATGAATGCGCGCAACTTCCCAAACTGAGTTTCCAAGATCTCCGATCCCCAGGCAAACTGCGCCGAGGGTGCGAAATCGTGTAAGGACCAAGTGTCGCCCGGAGTGGTCCGGTTAAAGACGCGGAGGAGCGTAAAGACGACGGCTCGGATCTCGCTCCGTATCTCGATCGGCGCCCGCACAGCAGGGGGTTAAACGGTGCGTTGGGACGAACCTGCGAGGTGTTAATGTCTGCTCGTTTAAATCAGTCCCTTGTTACCGGCGCCGAGGTCGTCGTACCTTTTCCTATCTAGTCGGACGGAGCCTCTAGGCATGGGAAAAAGTTTCTCGCCGCTGTTCGCCACTCTCCCTAGTCATGAACTTTCATTTTTTTTCCACCCGAGAACAACTTCGCATCATTTTAGAGCTGTCGTATCTTTTCATAGAAACTCTATTAAAAGTATATATATTTCAATCGCCTGTCGCGTTGCAGCGAGTAAAAGATAGAAGGGTAGGAGTCAAAATCGTGTCGAAGACGAGAGGTCTCTTTTTAAACTCTGGCTTGTTCTATCTTTATTTGATGTTCGATTCTGGAAATATCCTCGCGCGGAGACGAAGGTATATTTTTCGGCGTCGTTACCACTGTCTTTATCGCGCGACTCGGTCCTCTCCCTCGCACCTCGGCCCAGTTATCCTTTGCCGTCGTCTAGACACCTGCTACGCGCTTCCAGAAAAATAAGCCTTTGATTCTCGAAACAGAAGTAGGGCAGGAATCCCGCGGGTCCTACGAGGAGATTGGGAAGCCCATATCTCCGAATCGAAAGCGATTTTCCTCGTCTCTACTTCTTCGACCGATCGAGTCGTCAATGTCGTTCTCGAATTCTTAATGAAGCGCTATAGATGTCGGTGTGTCAGTAAAAATAAGCATTATTACCGTCGGGACGACGTCTTCTAATTTTGGCCGGATTACGTCAAACGAACTGTATTATAAGCGTGTCCATTAATTTCGGGTAACCGCGCGTCGTATTCGAGCCGATTCGGCTGTCGGCTCCGAGCCGCGAATGGGATGCGCGTGAAAAATAACCGCGACGAATTCTTCAGTGAAATATATGTGCCCGGAGCGTATAGCGCGGGTGGCACGTAGACGTCGTGTACACACACACACACACACACACACGACGAACCGGCGCGGCGCGGAGCCGTGTATCGGAAGCGACCTCGAGGGTCGGTGATATTCTCCGCTCCTCCTCGGGCGACTGGCTGTGCACACGCCGATGGACTATTTATCTTCGCTTTACGAAGGTTCCGCGGGAAAAATGGCGCAGCTTTGTAACCGGCGGAAGGATATTCGCGAATCGGGGCAATTTCGTCGCAGCCGGGTCTAACGACAGTCACGTTTCTCTCTCTCCGTCGCCGAGAGAAAAGGCACCGGGGCGAACAAAGTAATCTCGCCCTCGAAAACCAGCTACGTTCCCCCCCCCGGCCCGCGGCCCCTCCCACGGTTGTGATACCACCGACTTCTGCCGGGGAAACGCGCCGAGATTCCGAGTTATGTCGTTTGCCTTGCGGATTTTATGCAGACTGGACGCCACCGAAGAGTTCTGCATCCCTCACCGGTCGGCAATCTTTCCCGAGCTGGATCAAGATACCCGATCTCCCGCCGTTCGCTCGCTCCCTCGCTCATATTTACGTAGCCGTACGGTAAAACGACTTTTGCAAGATTCAAGAGCTTGCCTCTCCTCTATTTTCATGCAAAAAATTCTGATTGGCTCATTGCGAGAACGAATTACAACCGGGTCCTTTTTCCTCCGGGCTTCGACGGGGGCGATCCACGCGTGGTTATTCAGCGGCCGATATTAAAAGACGCGGGCCCCGGAGACGCGTCGTTAACCGTCTTGGACACGGACGCCGGTTCATAGAAAGAAGGGGCGGGAAAAAGAAGGGGGACAATGGGGTAATCGCACAATGGGACTCAATTGGTCGACTCTGGCGCGAGCACGAGGACTCGCGTAAAAAGGACAATGGAAGTCGAAGGTCGGCGGCGGCGGCGGCGGGGAAAAAAGCGGGTAAGACGAGGCTGGAAAATTAACGGGGGCGGAGGAGAAGGACAGTCAGCGTTTGGCGCGCGTGCGAGCCTCGCTTCTCGCTCCTCGTTCGAAACGAAATCGGATCGAGAACGTAGAATGGCAATTATCGAAGCACCGACGCGACGCGACGCGGGAACGTGGATATTGCGTTTTTTGCGATCGAAAACGGCGCGGGCCGTCTCTCTAATGAGAACGCTCTCTGCATTACGAGCGAGCGAACCTCTCGCGTTTTATAAATTCCCCGAGCGGAGTCGATCCGGGATCGGAGTAATAACCGATTCGCGAACGTTAACTGAGAGCAAGACCGACGGAGGGCCCGATGAAAATATCCACTCTCTCGCCGTTTTATCGTTCCATCGATCGGCGAACTGTTCGCCGGATACGGTCTTTCGCGTCTTTGATTTCCGGCGCGTATCAGAGACTTTTACAAGATCTCGGATCCGTTCTCCGAAATTAGCTCGTTCCCAAGACGTGTTCGCCCCGCCGATGTTTTCGGACTGCCGTCGCGAATTTATTTACCCCGTCGGGATTTCGGGACGAGTAAAAAATTAGCAGGAGCCCGTAATGGGGCCATTTGTTACCGCCGCGCGCCGCTGTTTGTTATTCCTGATCCGATCGGACGCATACTTCTCGACCGCAAACAATCTTACTAATCTTCTGCCGGGGATCGAGTGGCCCGCTCTCGGTTTCTTGCTCGCGTCCCGCTTCCTCGTTCGATTCGCCGTCGAAACTTTTCTCTCGCGGGTGATATATCGCGTTACGAATGGGGTGCCACGGGAACTATATTCCCGAGTAGCTGTTACCCCGTTAGCTTCTTCGCCGCCGACCCGCCCACGCGATTTATCTCCCGCGAGGAGAGGGTCGGGCGACGGGGCGTCGCGTCTGTTCGCTTCGTCGAGCTCTCCTTCTTGGACCGCGTAAAGAGCCAGGTCGCATCCGGTGCATATTTTCGGGACACACCGGAACCGGCCCCGCTCGATTTACGAGTGGGGTATCGACGATTTGAGCCGCGTCTCCTATTAGATTATTCCGTGGCCGCGGAATGGCACGCCGCCGGCTTTATCGCTTCGGACCGATGCATCAAGTGTTCGTTCCGCGAACGAGGACATTAGCGAGATCGTACGTTCCGGGAGATTATCTCGGGGAGAGAAAATATCCTCGAGTGGATTCCACCTCGTCGCGATCTAATATCCTACTTACCCCGATCCTCCTCCCCGACGGCTCTCCTCCCTTTATCTGCTCGCGCGTCTTCCGGCGCATTCGTCTTTATTTGCATGCAGCTCTGTCCCTCGTTCGGCAACAACAGTTGCGCAACTAGCTTCGCCATTACCATTCGAGGATCCTCGTCCAGATGATAATTCAAATCGTTACGAAACAATGGGAAGCCATTACCCTTGCAAATATTCCGGAATGATCGCCGACGACCGATCTTCTCGACTCCCTCTCTCTCTCTCTCTTCCTCTCTCGTCGGTTCCCTAATTGCGTAACGTCACACGAGTCGGACGTCAATTTTTATCGCCGGTCTTTTACTGGTCCCGAGGTAATGGCGCGGTATGAGAAAGAATTATTCTTATACCGCGGTAATGGAAAGTGTCAGCCGATCGGAAAGGCAGAGGAATGAACGTTGCGTGTGTCGAAGCGCAAGGCCTGACGTCACGTACCCGGCGAAAAGCTATCGGGTGTCTGAAGCCATTACTACGTCGACCATTAGTAATGCGATAACCCGTGGAAAGGAGGCCCCACGAAGGCTTTGTATCCCTGTGTAGAGTTCCTTCGCTGAGACGTGCGGGGGTGGATATCTTGCCAGGGACCGGAAATGATGGGTATGACGTTACTCGAACCGCCGAGCCGCGCGACCCCGAAACTTTCCCGCTGACTTGACGCAATCGCGGGAAACTCGAGGCGTTNAAAGGAGGCCCCACGAAGGCTTTGTATCCCTGTGTAGAGTTCCTTCGCTGGGACGTGCGGGGGTGGATATCTTGCCAGGGACCGGAAATGATGGGTATGACGTTACTCGAACCGGCGAGCCGCGCGACCCCGAAACTTTCCCGCTGACTTGACGTAATCGCGGGAAACTCGAGGCGTTCGTTCGTTCGTCGTCACCCCTCCGGCCCCGTTCCAATCCTCGCGTTCGTTTTCTCCGCGGGCTCTTATTACCGGTGTAATAATTAGATCGATATAGGTTAATGCGGTCCCTTCTCCGCAGCGAGATCGTCGCCGTGAACGGTGCATTAGGGGGTTCCCTCGAATTATCGGTTAGGGGAGTTCCGAGACCACTTTTCCGCTCTCTCTCTCTCTCTCTTTCTCTCTCTCGTCGTCAAGGAATTTCGTTCCCGATGACGCTCTTAATTAATTGTCTACGCGGTAGACCCTGGAACGACGCGCGGGGGATTAATGAATTAGCGGGACAGAGAGCGGCGCGAATTTTACTGAAATTCTTCCCTCGGTCACGAAACCGAAGTCAGTCGACGTTACATTCCCCGAAGCGTAGAATTTATTCAAAGGATCTTACAGTTTCATGAATCGGTAATTTGACGCGATGCATATTACGGTTCATTAATGAAAAATAGTATATTGGCGACGGCTAAATATTTGACGAGTTCCAGTTTTTCGGGATCGAATCGCGCCGGATTATTTTTAATAACTCGTCGGACGGTTTGCTTTCCCGGGCGTAGTCGTGATTCGTCGTAAATTTTTGCCCGCGGAAGTGGCTCGTTACACGTATTCAGCCGGTCGGGGCCAAGGTATTTCAACGGTCGCCCGTAACGATGGAAATGTTTGCAAGAATGGGTGCGCATCGGGCCGTGTGCGCGGCGGAGCGGCGATTACGGTACGAGCTCTGTATTATTTCTTAGACCCCGACCCAGACAGCCGGGCAGCGCTCCGCGAGCCGGACGAGTCTCTGGCCGCCGATAAAAATAGTTGGCCCGTATCCAGCTATTTATTGCTGGAATTTTCTTCTTGCCCTCGCTTTATTCCCGGTCACTCGTGCCGCGCATTCGTTCCCCGAACACCGGGCTTGATCACCGCTGCCCGCCGACAAATTGATCGTCAGACGCCCCGCAACGTTTCATCCCCCCGTTGATAATAGCCGTCCTTTCAATCTTCACTTTCTTTCGTAAAATATTGTCCGTAAATCATCGCGTGCCTCGCGCTGAAATTCTTTTATTTAATCTCTCGTCCCGAATCCGGACCGCAGAACGATTCCTCCCCGCGAGATTCCCTCGCCGTATCGGATTAAACCGAGGCGTAAACAATTTATTTTCCATTACGAGTCAATTTTCATTTCGATACGGGTGACGCGGGCTGTCGATAGATACGGCTAAAATCGGTAGGAATATTTCTCTATTTTTATTCGGGACGCGACGGAGGCAAACAAAGCGCCGATATATAGCCCGGGCATTTACGTAATCACGTCAGCGCGCCGTTTTTGCGGTCGCCCGGCCGTTCTCCTGTCCGGGGATATCCCTGAAACTTGACGGCGGAACGATTCCACGGATCGCGTCTCGATTCGTCCGATCGAACGAGCCACGCCGCCGTTCCTCGATCCCGCCCGTTTAGATCGACGACCGTTCCCGCCGTTCACCGCGAAAGACAATTAATTTACCTCCCGGTTCTCATCGATTCCTCGCGCCAAACACGAATTTTAGCCACGACTAAATATACACTATATCTGGAACACCGAGGAGAAAATGTTTTAATTCCGACTCGATGTATCGAACTTCTAAATTCGCGTCTAACCGTGTACACGCAGATATCGGATGGATCGGAACGAGAGCATTTTCGAATGGAAGCCGGCCCGATATATCGGGCTTGTGCCCATTTAAGGGACGAGCAGATAAATCCGATATCCATTCCGTGAAATATCATCGGATGAAGCTCATTGAGCTCCGGCAGACTCCGACGAGTAATATTAGACAAACACAAAAGGCAATCCGGTCGGGCATTCGCCAGCTGTCCCGCGATTACCTACCTGCCCCCTATTTGTCCGGACGTATTCTCCTCGGTCGCCACCCTCCGGTGCCGGCTTCCGTGCAGGTCATCGAAAAAGCTCGCGTGGCCCGACGGTATCGCCGAGGAGCAGCTGTGCCGCGCGCCATGCGCACGTCGGGCTTGCAACCCCCAGTCCGCGTTTCCTCTCTTTCTCTCTCCCTCTCTCTGTGTGTGTTTCTCCCCGAAACGAGTTTCGGCGAGCCGCGCTCGGTGTAATTCGTTCGGCTGCTTATATTTGCGGAATTTATTGTCACTCGCCGGTCGGTCGGTGCGCCAGCGGCCGGCTCACGAAAAGGGGCTTGTTTGCGACGTCGAGTGCTCCCCGGGATAGTTGAGGAGGTCCATTGTGTTCTCCGGTTCCAGTATTCGCCACGCCACTATCCGCTTTCCGGCGCTTTCGAGCCGGCACACAGCTTCCGAGCCGCGCGGCCACTGTTCTCTCCCTCGTACGTACACGCGAACCGCGTATACACGTACAAAGCGTCGGTCCGTGGAGTGGCTTCTATCGCGAAACCCACTCGACCGAGCCCCCGAGTCTTGCGGTCACCCTTCGATACCGGGCAACGGTTCCGTTTTCAACGGTGCATCCTCCTTTTGAACGGTGCGCATCGCGCCGATCCCGCCACCGCCACCGCCGCCCTTCCCGTCGATTGCGTCCGGCAAGAAATTCGGGTCACCGATGCGAACGTCGGGAATCGCACCTCCTCTCCTCCTCCTCCTCGCGCATCGATATTCGGACCGGATTAAGGTGCTCGAGGAAACGAAAGCCCTGTTCGAACGACTGGATTTTGCTGCCAGGTATTTGCCAAGCGAAACTGAGTTATCGAGCTGCTCGCCGAATGGCGATTCACGGAATGATTGATTTCGAATGAAACGATAATGTTGGAGAGAAATACGAGGGCCGGATGATTGAGTGTTTGGAGAAATACTATTTTCATGAAATATTGAGCATTAGTCTATACGCCCGCGCATCGAATATTCGCGCCGGCCGGGAATTTGTTTGCGATCCGAAGAAGAAGAAGAATTTATTCGGGCCGATAGTATGTACATACGCACGCGCAAAATAATTAATTCCTCGACCGCGGTATTATTATTTAACGCGCGCATACATACATGTATAGAAGTCGGCGGTTTACGCGCCGCGGGTAACGCTAACGGGAAGTGACGGACGGGATAAATTGCACGGCCGCGTNGCGCATCGAATATTCGCGCCGGCCGGGAATTTGTTTGCGATCCGAAGAAGAAGAAGAATTTATTCGGGCCGATAGTATGTACATACGCACGCGCAAAATAATTAATTCCTCGACCGCGGTATTATTATTTAACGCGCGCATACATACATGTATAGAAGTCGGCGGTTTACGCGCCGCGGGTAACGCTAACGGGAAGTGACGGACGGGATAAATTGCACGGCCGCGTTTATTGAAACTGATGTTAACTCTCGTTGCCGCAAGAAGTTTGTTCTCGGTTCTTTATCCCGCTGATATGAATTACAGTCGCTTCTCCAATTTCACCGGTAGTTCGTCTCCGCGCGTCAGAAATGTTTTACTATCGGCCACCGTTATTTTTACTGCCCCCTCGTCGACCGAATTCGGGCCGGCCGCGTAATTTGTAATTGCGGCAAATGGATTCGAGCGACTCGGCAATGACGAGGCCGCGGGAGCGTGAAATTCAATCAGCCAGCGAAGGTCCAGAATTCTTATTCCGTCCCGAGATTTATGTTCCGTCCGATGAGAACGGAAAACACTTTCCGGGACGTCGCCGCGACTTTTCTTCCCCGGCATCGAAGCGATCGCGCACGCCGACCTGACCCCTTTCCCGCCCGGCGGCCGTGCTGGAATCTAAATTGAATTCTTCCGTTTCATTTGACGATAAACCTGCGCGAACGGCGCATCCCGTTAAACGAACGCCAACCACCGCGTCAGCGTCGACCGGAACAGCCTCCGTGACTCAACTCTTAACTCGAGACGCGCATCGCCCGTCCTACTTACAATCCAGATACAAATTCGTGGCTATAAATTA
Source organism: Ceratina japonica (assembly GCA_019453355.1). Taxonomy (NCBI): domain Eukaryota; kingdom Metazoa; phylum Arthropoda; class Insecta; order Hymenoptera; family Apidae; genus Ceratina; species Ceratina japonica. Next base: position 10,513 of record SMSR01007792.1, on the reverse strand, counting down.
ATTACACACTGGCGCAGATTAGTTCGACTGTGCAAATAGAAACAGACGGTAATTGGTATTTGGGTCGGTCATGACTGACGCTTCTAATGCTCATTGAGACAGTTAACTGAGTAATTACGAGTATTTTTCCACTTTCTTATGAAAGTTTAATTGGCTCGTAGCGGCGGTTTAAAATATTGACGCGCGGATTAATAATGCAACGGCCCCGATGCATCGGGCAAACACGCGAATCCTTCATTATCGGGTATCCGCGAGGGTCAATTAAAGTTGGAAAAGTCGAGCAACGGTTTGTAAGCGAACTTTCTTAACGCGATAAAATCGAAACAGGGTCAAACGGGACGGGGATGAGGAGGCGCGCGCGCGCGGGGGAGGTCGTGGGAGCGAACGAAATCTGTGCAGGCCTGATAAATTTGGGGTAGGGGCGACCTAAACGACTGGCGATCGGTCCCGGTCATGGCAATTGCACTCGTCCCGCGTGAAGAGGGATTATCGTTGTTATTAACATGACCGTTACATACATCATGCGAGTGTCACGCGCGTATTGTACCGGTCAGTCTTGGATAATTATTACGAGAGGTCGATCAACATCAGCCAGCGGCCGGGGCATCGATCAATGTTATCAAGGTAACTCCATTGCCAACAGAACAGTTACCGGATGATCATCGATACTACTATTGGCTCGGCGATCGGCCCGGGCATTACCCCAGACGGTGCTGCGCACGGCTAATTATCGTTTCGCGGATAATTACCGCGATCGATTCATCCTCCCGCGCACTTCGCGCGGCGCCGTACCTTCGCCGCTTTAAATCTCGGCGCGTAGTCGCGATTACACCACCGCCGCGGCTTACCGATAAGGGAACGAGGGGATGCGAGATAATCGGGGGAACGTCTCGCGAATTGAGCCGACAAAAACCGGCGACGTAAATTATATAATAATATCGTCGAGGATCGTCTGTTGGGTTTTCCTGTAAGCGCGTGGAAACGAAATATGAAAGATCGATTCCCGTTGGCGGATATCGCGCGAGGATACGGCGAATCTTCCCCTTTGCTCGGCAAACACGTGCCGGCATGTATATACGGCGTGATTACGTTCGGAGCGTAGGAAACACGCGGCGAGATCCTTTGAGCGGAATGTTTAAGGGGGTCCGGATGATCATCGATACTACTATTGGCTCGGCGATCGGCCCGGGCATTACCCCAGACGGTGCTGCGCACGGCTAATTATCGTTTCGCGGATAATTACCGCGATCGATTCATCCTCCCGCGCACTTCGCGCGGCGCCGTACCTTCGCCGCTTTAAATCTCGGCGCGTAGTCGCGATTACACCACCGCCGCGGCTTACCGATAAGGGAACGAGGGGATGCGAGATAATCGGGGGAACGTCTCGCGAATCGAGCCGACAAAAATCGCCGACGTAAATTATATAATAATATCGTCGAGGATCGTCTGTTGGGTTTTCCTGTGAGCGCGTGGAAACGAAATATGAAAGATCGGTTCCCGTTGGCGGATATCGCGCGAGGATACGGTGAATCTTCCCCTTTGCTCGGCAAACACGTGCCGGCATGTATATACGGCGTGATTACGTTCGAAGCGTAGGAAACACGCGGCGAGATCCTTTGAGCGGAATGTTTAAGGGGGTTGGCGCGTACAGGGCGGAGTTATACGTCGGATCTCGGACGGAATCTAAAATCAACTGGGGTGGGACCCAGACAGGGTGTCTTCTAGTTACTATTCCGGAGATTCAGTCTCGGCTCCCGTGTATCACCCGTTTTTCCGGATTACTCTCAAGTTTCACAAATTAAAGGGAACACCCTCCGTTTGCCTCGACGCCCCGATTATCTCTCTCCCTATCCAATAACGATGAATGACGAACCGTCTATACGTACATTGCCGAATCAGGCGCCTAAACGAACGAGAGGACGCGGAAACCGGCTCGCGCGTGTCTGTCGTTTCGCGTCGATAACGTTCGCGAAGTCAGCGATCTCGTCATCGGCGGCGGAAATAATTCGCCGCGGGACGAGGGGCGGGACGAACGCGATCATCCGGCTCGGTTCCGCTCGTCGACTGTAGATTTTCATAATCCTTCTTGAGAGAAAGTGGCGGGAGGTTAGGGTTCGAGACGTGACGAGTACGAAATGAGATCCTGAATCCCGTCCCCGGAAACCCATCGCCGGCGGAGAGATAGACGGGGAGAAGAAACCCGGTTCCTCTAGCAACCCGGGCTTAATCGCGCGGTTTGATCTCCGCGTAGGTGTACGGGTTATAAGTACCGAAGGGTCGTTTGCCGAAGGCCGCGCACGGCCGGAATTGAATTTGTTCCGTGGCGCGTGGTGCGATAATTTCGTCCGACGACGACGCAATAGAAATTTTTTAGAGGGAACACGGTTCCGTCTTTGTTTAACGTAGAACGATTCATGTGTAACTTCTAAATTGAGAAACGGTATTAGCATGGCGTTCGAACTCCCGGCGCGATTCACGAGTTCCCATGACGGCTTAAGACACCCGGAAGGTAGCGGAAGCCGGTGGCCGAGCGTCGACTTAAAAGTTTGACGGTAGCGGAAGGGAAGTTCGGGGCCGGCTGGCGCCTATAATCGGGACGTTATTATAGTCGAATAATTGCGCGGTAATTAACGGGAAACTTGTGTGCAAAGGTTCGGTTGATCGCCAGCGCCGTTCAAACGCCCGGCTCTTCCGCTACGGATTTGAATTTGTTAGAAATACTCGCGGAAAGTAAAACATTTACGTTAAACTTCCGTTTCGTTCCCGGAGACGACGAAAAGTTCATTAAGTCGCGACAACGGCGACCGGCCGTAGGTACGGGTTTAAAAACAAGATTCATCATCGTCCAGGCGGCATAGAAAAATATGAAGAGAGAGAGAAATATCGCGATGTTATTTGTGGAGCCGCTTTAAACATTCGTCGGGAGCGTTTACTCGCGACGAGTAATCGCTAAGGGAGACGGCGGAACAACGGGAAACCGGGGGCTTTAACGAGAGCTCAACAAAACAATTAGAGGGCGAGCGAGAGAAGAGATAATTGCGATTCATGAACGGGACGTCGCGACTGCGAAATTACGATGATTTTCCCTTTATTATTGAAATACGCCAGGCGGCCGAATTACTTTTCGAGAACGACGGACGGACGGGCGGGCGGGGGTGGGTGACTCGGGGCCGCTAATAACGGCACCGGGATCTGGACCGCGTTTGACTCGAGGAGCTGCGAGTGGAAAACGACGGTAAGGCGAAAAGAAAACCGGACAGAAGGAAAAAGATCGCTTTATTATCCTCCGCTGGCAGACGCTGCGCATAAAGACAATGGAGATACCATTAGGCGAGTGACCCCGACGTTTTAACCGCGGTATCGTTGATTTTTCACAGTCGGTCGCGATCTCCTCGCGTATCATTCCCCCGCTCATACGGTCCTAAAAATATTCTAACTGGTTTTTGATCGGCGAAACGTAATTGCCGATTATTATTAGCCCGGTAATTTTCATTATTTAATCGCGGTATCGATCGGCGTTGGGTTCAAACAGCGAGGCAACGCCGGGTTTCCATTTTATGTCGGTTACCCCTCAGCAGGGAAATTAGCTGTGTTAACCGAACTCCGAATGTACACCAAAGTCCCCTAAATATTTGACCATTCTTATGAAGCACGCGTTCATCGAGGATGGAAAAAAGTTTGGTCTCTTAATTACGGCGCGGATAAAAATATTCGCTCGTCGGGGAACTAATCCAAACTCGCCGCGGAACGTTTGAGTTATCGCGAGTAAACGACGAACGAAATTAAATTCTGCGTACAACGCTGCGGAAAAAGTTTCCTTATTCCTTGGAGCTGCAATTTTCTCGTAACCGTTACCATTCTTCTCGGCGTCGAACGGCGGATAAACAGATTCGCCGGCGGTCCGTCGTTTCGGCTCGATCGCGGTCCAAGAGACGTAATCGACGACCGAGAATCTCCGGTATGGGAGTCTCTTAGGACGTCATCGAGGACGTAGCAGCTGAGCTGGACGTATCACTCCCCCGTCTATCGACTCGCCCGGAATCCGACGTACGTACCGCTACTGCCCGGCAATTAAGTGGATCCGACGAACGAGCGGACGGGCCAGATTCCAATTCGACCACTCGGTTACACCGAATCGGTCGGAAAAATTCAATGACGTCCAATCAGTTCGATCTCGACGCAGCTACGCGCACTTCCTCGTTACCGTCCGCTCGAAACTCCGGTAGAAGAAGGGCCGCGCTTATCGATTCGCCCGGGGCGTTCTTTAAACGGCGTAACGGGCTCCTTATGCGAGTTCTCCCGTGTCGTTTCGCCCGGGAGATAAAGAGGGTAGCGAAAGAGTTTACGACCTGCGAGACGTTAACAGATACAACCCCCAGAGATGGCCGCGTCGGATACACACACGTATATTACGTCTATGGAATTACTCGCCGAGAATTCGAATACGTATTCAATTTTTCATTCACCTGGGAGGATACACGCGACGTTTAGTCAGCGGGATAAATCCATATCTCGAGCGAGAGACGTCCCGTCGAATGGGTTCATAAAAATATAAATTTATTCGAGCATCCGCAACGAGTATTCGATAAAGTTTTACGGTAACGGGGGAGAGAGCCGGAGGGATATCATAAAGGGGGCGGTGGAATTGAATAGAAGGACGGGAGACGCAGGTGGAACGCAACGGCACGAGCCATCGATTCATCCGGAGATTCTTGGGCGGGCACGGAGCGAGAACCGGAGCCAATTAGCGGTTGTTAGAGTTGCAAATGACTCGGAGCGGCGGCGGCGTGCGGCCGCGTATAATACGGGCGCCTCCGAGCAACCCTCGACCGATTGCTCGAGCGGGCGAGGTAAGGAGAAGCCCGAGAAAGGAGGTGGTGGAGGAGGAGGAGAACGCCTTCACCTCGAACCGGTAACTGACTCGGGCACGCGAAACATATTTCACTCTCTAATGGTCGACTTAGCATAATGTATGCCCCCGACAGAGCCCTGGCCCCGGCGAACACCTCGCTCGTATACGCCGGCCACCCTTTGTTTTCCCCGCCGAAATAGGCATCTGTTACTGAGTTATCGCCGCGCGGCTCCTTTTATCGACGTCCCGAGAGGAGTTTTCGACCCCGACGTAGGTACCGACGACGGCCCTACCGACCCACTGCCCCATCGCGCTCGCCCCCTTCGTCTCTCTCTCTCTCGAAATTTCGCAGCTCGGTAATTTCGTCCCGCACTGGGTCACGAACGTGGTGCTCTCTCGGAGGTATCGCGTTTGACTGCAAGGGTGAAACAGCGAAGGGCGCGGGAGCTTTAAGTCCCGTTTGTCGTGCGCGAAACGCGGAAGCCGCGTACCGAGCAGAAGGGTCATTCCCGACGTCGGAACCGTACAATTAAGTAGTCGGTAATGGGCGCGGCGTTGGCGTGAGAGCAAGTTCGCTCGAGTCATCGCACGTTTCCGCGATCAAACGCGTCGCCTCGTTGTTACTCCTGTTCTGGGTACGCGCGCGCGTAGACGGTTACTTGCCGAACGGAATAACAGTTAGCAGTCAGTGGTTTAAGGGAGCCACGGATTCGGGATCCCCGACCGATCGACGAGCGTTGATCGCGATTCGTTGGCGCGTCGCAGTTAATTGCACGGGATCGATCAAAAGCGAAGGGGAAGATCCCGATGGCCGAGACGGCCGCCGGGGGGACGTGTCCGTTGAAGTCGATCCGATCGATCGGGGGCCGAAGCGCGTGGTATCGTGGATCGACGGAGCGGAATCCTCGGAATTGCCGTAGCATCGGGACCGATTAATTTGTCGAGCAGCCAAGAGAGTAGTCGTACGGTGTTGCCGGTCGGGATTTAAACGGGAGCCTTGGCCGTAAAAGGGAAATACCGGGGCTGGTGGTCGTTGCCGACCGACGGGCATCGTACGTTTCGCGAGAGTATTCATCACTCGCACGGAATGGACTGCGCTTTCACCGTTCAATCCGAACCTCTCATTCTCGCTCTCCTCGTCATTCGCAAATTAATTAGCGGCGATCCCCTTGTATCCGGGAGCCGAGCACTTGCCCTTTGATTCTCTCTTACAAAGACCACCGTTTATCGTCCGGTGACGAATTTTCCATCAACGCTTTTCGCGACTCTCGCTTTTAATCCTCGCTCCGTAATTTCCGCGTCGACGAGGGAAGTAATTGCGAGCATCGCGTCCCACGTCACCGGCGTCGCGCGTCGCAGTCGTACAATTCCTTGAAATTGTTGTCGTTTAGCTTCTCGGTTAGGAAGATGGCTCCGCGAAAGAGAGAGGGAGAGGAGAGACGGCTCCCTCCGTGCATCGACCTCATCCTTAACTTCCTTTCCTCTGAAACTCGACCAGCCAACGCAATCACACGATCGGCTGAGCTTCCCAATCTCGAGTTAACGTTGAACGTTCCTTCCGCTCTCTCTCTCTCGCTCTCTCTCTCTCTCTCTCTCTCTCCTGTTTCTCCGTAGACCCGTATCTGCGGGAAGGAGACCGGTCTCTCTTCACGTTGCAATCTTCCTCTGCGTTCTCCCCCGACTTTCTATCTCCCTACGAGACTCTATTGTTTTCTGACTACCGGGACTATTCGATCCTCGTTCAATCTCTTTTCGACCCCGACTCGATTTTTAATTTTCGTCCCCTCCCCTCCGGGACGCCAGTTTAACCCACGTTAAGTTATCTCGATCTCGTTCGAAAATAATCCAAGTTTCCTGAAGATCCAATTCGCAATTGGTTTCGTCTATACGGGGCTCGCAATTAGAGCGGACGATAGAACCCGAAACTGATGCGTCCCGAAGTAAAGCGCCTCGGGGCATCGTTGCGTTCGGCGAAATCGGAAGGGGTTTCTCTCCTCCTCGAGGGTTGGAAAGATTTCGAAAGATTCCCGGATACCACTGCCGGGATTGCTCGACCGAGTTCTCGGGAAACTTTCGGTTTCTCCTCGCAGTCGACCATCTTTCGGTACAAAGGCGTGGCCGATCAAAGATTCGGTCCCGACACCCGCAGTTTTTCCACATTTTTTTTCCGACGCGGAAAGAGAATCGGTTTCAATGACGTCGCGGAGGAAGCGAAAGAAGAACCGTCTCTTTTGGTTTTTCCGGGCAAAAGGGACGGCGGTATTAGGAGCGCTGCTTCGCTCTTTGTCCAGGCCGACTTCATTGTGCGGCCAGTGAAAAAATATTCAAATCCAGCCTGTCCGTTGTCCGCGCGCTATCGCGCGCTCTACAAAGAGACCGATTAAGCTATGAATTATTTATGGCGCGGGATTCGTTGGTATTTTTATAAACGAGCTCTCTGTAACGCAGTCGTTGACCCGTGGTATTACCAAGGAACTCGATTCATCTTCGGCGTTGCGCCGTTACACGTCGTTTCTCCTCCGCAGGGCGGAGAAAGAGAGAGTGAGGCGAATTTTTGATGGAACATCGAATATCGATCGCTCTAAACTATGATATTGGGTTACGTCGGGGAAATCTGACGTTCCGATGAAATATGCGGTAATGGAAACACACTTGCTCGCGAGGGGGAACGGGGGGGTAGAAACACTTTTCACGAAAATTGCCGCCTGCTTGCGGCCGCCGTAGATCGCGAAATAATGTTTTTCGCGATAGGAGTTAATCCCGCGCTGCCGTCCCGAAATTTACTTTCCGCGCCGGATTTCGTGCCGCAGTCACGTTTCCGAGCTGTTATTTGCCTACAAATGCCATCGACCCGCCGGACTCGGCGATTTTCGCGACGTAACTCACCGCGAGGGAGTTCGACGTCTCGAACTTCTGTTTCTCAACGATCTAATCGCGGACCAAGTCGATTCTCAGAGATTTATTATCGATGCACGTGTTACAATTTGCCAAACGTACTCTTTGTACCTGCGTCCGACGTATCGTTGACCCGTTCTACTTGCGCCGGATTTCACTCGATGCAATTTCTTAAGGGGGTTATCGTGATTTTTCATTTTCTTTAGAATTTCTCAAAAATGCGAATAAACGTTAATAACATTGCCATCTACATCATATTAAAATTTCAGAAAGCCTAGCTTTCTTGAAAACGAGATATAATTGCGTAAAAATGTAACTTTTAACATGGTTTCTTATGGAGGACCTGTTTTAGAAAGCACGTTTTCACTCATAACTTCGAAACTTTTCTTACAATTTTGTTAAAAAACTAATATGTTATTAATTGAGATCATAGAATGATTATATTACAATCTTAAACAATCTGGCTTCATAGTTTTAATGTACGAGTTCTTGAAAGTCAGCGTTCTCGTGTAATTTTCACTTACGTTCAACGACGCCATTCAGATATGACAACGTTGCAATCACGTTTCCTTTTCTTCGCTTCTGCCATAGCTGCTAACGCACGTTTCCTCTTATTAATCACCTTTTGCTTAGCCAATCTTCCATTTGGCATACGAATTCTTTCAGACATCGTGTCAAAATTTTCGTGTCTGTATAACCTCTAAGTGTCAACAAAACTGAACGAAACTACTACAACGATACTACGATACTGCGATGTTGCCAGACTACCGTTCACAATATTCACATATAGTCTGCGTGAATAGCACGTATTATATCAAATGTATCACATCACGATAACCCCCTTAATGAAATTCTCGTAGAACACAATTAGACCGTCGAAGTTTTCAGACGTACTTCTGACACGATGTCTAAAACGATTAGACTCTGGCTATACCGTTTCCGGCGACAATAATAGAACGTACACTTTTCACATTTTCCTTAATTGAATTTTCTAACCAGATTATTGACAACGCTACCGTTGTGCTCGCGAGCTAAATCTGTCGATTCTAAATCGGTCTGTCGACATTCATTCATCCCCGAAATAAATCTCGTCGATCGGTATCGAATCCGTGGCCGAGTTCGATTTTTCGAAAGTTCGCGAGTGGAAGTATCAAGGATAAACAGAGGATCGGGGCTGTTTTTCACAGCAAGTTTTCTCGTTAGCATTCCGGCAGCCGTCCGCTCTCAGAGTTCAATTTGCTCTTTATGCATAAGACATTATGTGGGTTGGCGCGCGAGAAGGAGTCTCCCTCGTTCCCTGAGAGGGTACCATCCTCTCCTCGGCTCGAAACGTGCCTCTGGTTACCGCGTTTACCGAACGCCCGTGACTTTCCTCCACCTCCTCCTCCTCCCTCCGACGTTCTCTTACTACTGTCGTAAAGCCGGGGTCTCTCCCGGTCGCGACAGGAACGGCGCGGCGCGAAATGGATCTCACTTTTCTCGAGGAAATGGTTTCCCGGCCTCGGCGGTCGACGCCGGCGTCGCGGCGCAGGATGCCGCTTTGTGCGACACGAAGTGAAACGTGTCGAATAAAGAGGGAGGGCCGCCTTCTGTTACGGAGTTTACCCGACGGTGGCCCCGCTTTGTGTGCTTCTTCGCGGTTCTCTTTAAGCTACCGTTCGATACGAGCCCCCGTACGCTCTTCGAACGCGCTCGACGTAATTGTGAAAAACAAGTAATCCCCGAGTAGAACTCGTTGTCATCTGTCGAGGAATCGGTTCGCTGTCATTCGGCACGGGGCTCTCTGTCTCTCTCGGTCTCTCGTTTTTCCTCGATTGTCGATTGTGTACGGAATTAGTTGTATGATAGTTCCGTTATGCCGGTCGGTACAATCCGGTAACGACGCGTGTAATAGGGGAAAATAGCGGCGGGGAATGGTCGAATGAATCAGATACACGATTATGGCATATTGAATTCTCAAAGGAGCGCGGTGAACGGGTTCGGAGGATTTATGCGGCCCGACCGTGCAATTGGTATAATTGTTATTGTCCGGATGGAAATGTTCCCTGAAAGAGACGCTGCGGCGATGCGAAAGTGGCGAGTACCGGGGGTAATGATACCGAGGAGAGTATCGATTCCGTTCCGTAGAGCCCCACAAAGGCAGCCGCGTCCTTTTTTTCGCGATGCCACGAGGGGGGCTCGCAGCGAAAATATGACGCGAAATCGCGCACGTAATTCGAGACTGTTCATTAATTAGTCGGTCCGACCGCGGGGAAATCGATTGCGGTCGCCTCGCTGGACGTTTCGAAATTTTCACCGTGTAACGATAACGCGAACTTCGANGTATCGATTCCGTTCCGTAGAGCCCCACAAAGGCAGCCGCGTCCTTTTTTTCGCGATGCCACGAGGGGGGCTCGCAGCGAAAATATGACGCGAAATCGCGCACGTAATTCGAGACTGTTCATTAATTAGTCGGTCCGACCGCGGGGAAATCGATTGCGGTCGCCTCGCTGGACGTTTCGAAATTTTCACCGTGTAACGATAACGCGAACTTCGACGAGCGAACTTATCGAATATCGCGCGATTCGGCGAGTGAAAATAATATTGCGTCCGGTTCGGCCGTTTCGCCTCCCGTTACCGGCGAACTCGTCGAAGTTAATCGGGCGCTCGTCGTCGCGTCGAGTTCGAGATCGGGAGAGAGCGTACTCGTCGATACGCTCGGAGATTCAGCGCAGCCGTTCCGACGCGCTCAGAGGCAGGGGACGAACCTCTTGCCTGGATATCTGA
>SMSR01007771.1:0-23347 GCA_019453355.1 Ceratina japonica | reverse complement strand
ATATCATTTTTCCATTTCCCGGATTGATAGCGGGGGCCCTCTCCGCGCGGGCTCCCAGCAACAACGGGAAAATAATGATCGGGCATCGATTGGGACATTTAAATTTCACGCGCTGTAGAAAACAACGAGGAGGCCCCGCCGAATCATGTTAACGTTAACGACGCCCAGCAGTTTCGTCGAACGTCGAAAATTAAATGATAATGATATCCTAACGCCGCGCCGCGAAATACTTGCGGCCTTGAGCCGGGAACATTTATTTTTTCCTCCCCTTTCGTCCGTCGCCCTCGCCTCCCTCCTCTCCTCCACGTCCCGCTCCACCCTCGGCTCCTCTGCTCGCGTTTTTTGTTCTGTAAAAATCCTCGTTAACTCGAATCGCGTTTCCACATAATATATGTGGAGCCCGGCGCCGGGTTTCCGCTTGTTTTTCCACGGGCTAAATAAATCGTTAAAGCTGGCTCGATGGCCGGGCGCAGGCTAATGGCGCGCCGCTTATTATTTCCCTCGTCGTCGGCTCGACGGAGTCTCGACTAGACGTTCTGTTACAAAAATTACGTCGTACGAAACGAACCCGGCACTCGCGGACAAAATGGCTGAAACGTGCCGGTGAACGCGACCGTCGTGGACGAGGTGCGAGAGTCACGTTGAAAGAAAGGGTGGAATTAAACACCGAAATATGACAGATGCCGTTATACGATTTCGGTTACGCAATCGCTTTCCCTGCTCATTTTCGAGAGGGCAAACAGTGACACAAAGGGATGATTACGATTGTTGAAAATCGGGGGACGGGGGTAAGAAAAAAAAAAAATAGGTGCGAGGACAATGGGACCAGGAATCCGGTGAGGAGAAATCCGTTACGTGGCCATCATGGGAGAACGTAACAACCGAGGAATCACGTACATTACGGCGGGACAATAAATTCTATTGGTCGTTAGACCCTCGAGGCTCGCGCCGGGGTATCCCCTGATCTGAGCCTAACGCTCGGTAATGTCGTTACCTTGTTAAATAAATGTCGCAGCGGGAGGGTCGCTCGGGGCTGGCCGGTACGCGGTACAAAAGACCAACCCCTAAAAATTGGGCCAACGTCCGCACACAGTCAAAATGGTGGACGCGCGCGACGCGTCGGTTGAGAAATAAAAAGGCCTAGGCACAAAAGGAGCGGCCGGCAGCAATCTTCCTAGCAATGGCCGATTGCTGCCTAAGCCTGGTGACTCGAGATGATCCGCCGCTGATGAACTGGAACCGCGATCCCACGGCATCGCTTGGAGAACGTTTCCATTCACGAAATTATTCATTCCTGGGGGAAAAGGTACTCAGAATTCATTTAGAGTAATTTTGTCGTGTGCGAATTATAGTCGCTGGAATAAAGAGTAGGCTTGTGGAATGTTGTGTGAAGAGAAATATGTATTTTTAAGGAATTTTTATTAAATATTTATTGATTCATTGCTTCGTTTAGCTGATTGGCTTATTTTTATTAAAAGGAACATTTACCTATGTTGCTTGTATAGTAAATGTCTCAAGTTCTGTCCGTGTTACGATTTTTACTTACTGTCTCCTTTTTTTGTAATTTTATGTACGTTTTTAAGGGAATAGTAATTGTAACGTGAACAGAAATTAGGATAGTTGATATATTGATGTATTCGAGCTTAGAATAATGAATCTCTACTTTATACTAGTTTCTTACAATCAAAGGTATGCAATTTTATCAAAAAACCAGTGATAGACCATGAAATATTTAATACCGAAGAGGATTTATTTTATGGCAATCTGAATTACTTCGTCGTAAGTACTTTTCACACCAAAAAGGAATAAAAAAATCTCGCAAGCTCGATATAAAGCACCTTCGAGTGATTATCGATATAAAAAAAACATTCTATACGTTTATTCATCAAAGAATTTGAATGTGTACAAGAAATTCGCCATTGCGACGGCAAGCAATACTCTCTTACTGATTTCTTTCATGCAAAATCCTACTCATACTTTCGAATATATAATCAATCGAAGGATAATTAATTTTTTTTGATGCGACAAACAGTTGTTGACGGAAATCGTTCGTTTGTGACGAACGTGAGACCGTTTAGCGCGGCGATCCAACTCGTGTCTCCAGCATCAGAAGCCGATGGTTATCGGGAATGACAGTTTTCACGGTTTCAAATAATAACGCAACTCTTCGTCATCGGTCGAGATGTTTATCCGAAACGTAAGCGCGCACCTGGCAACAAATGTCCGCTTCTCACGCGACCGACAATAGAGATCACTATCTACATCCTTTGTTTGACCCGCCGTTTGATTCTCACTCGATAACCATGAAATGGACGTGCTACGCGGCAAGCGCATTAATTTGTTTAGGCATAATGATGCACTAATTGACGGCGACGCAGCCTTGCGAAGGACGATGATCGCCAATGGTCCGCAGGATAAAAGGATAGAATTTTGGTATATCTTAAGAGTAAGGATTTTCTTTAATTAAAGGAGTTTCGGTACTTGCAATATTAATGTTTTATTTTTAAGAGGTTGGAGAATTCAGAGGTAAGTTCGCGATTTAGAAATGATTTAAGATGGAAAATTATAATATTTTATTACTTACTTTCTGGGAGAATTCAATTTGAAAAAGCTGGAGAGGCAGAACTGAAAATACTTTTGAATTAGGAATGTTTTTTAGGACACGAAAGTTATACTTTGTTACTTAATCTAGCAACAGAATTTGATTCGAAAAAATTGGAGAGGCAGAACTAAAAATACTTTTGAATTGGAAACATTTTTTAGAACACAAAATTTATACTTTATTACTTAATCTAGCAACAGAATTTGATTCGATAAATTGGAGAGGCAGGGCTAACAATATTTTTGAATTAGAAACATTTTTTAGGACACAAAAGTTATATTTTATTACTTAATCAAGCAACAGAATTTAATTCGAAAAAATTGGAGTGGCAGAGGAAAAAACACTTTTGAATTAGAAACATTTTTTAGGACACGAAAGTTATACTTTGTTACTTAATCTAGCAATAGAATTTAATTCGAAGAAATTAGAGTGATAAAGCTAAACACGAATTATTAAATTATTTAAGACAGAAAGCTACATTTTATTATTCCTTTTCTAGCAACAGAGTTTGATACGAAAAATCGAAGAAATTTGAGAGGCAAAACTAAACACGTGAATTAGAAATTATTTAACACATAAAACTACATTTTCTTACTTAGTCTCAGTCTCTAACACCATAATTTGATTTAAAGAATCTACAGCAAGAGAACTAATGAATAAATTAGAAATTATTTATGAACCAAAGCTCTAACATTTTATTCCCCAAATTCTGGCAACAAAATTTGATTCCAAAAAATACAAAAGACAGAACTAAGCACGTAAATTAGAAATTATTTACAACAGGATCCTCTAACATTTTATTCCTCAAATTCTTGCAACAAAATATGATTCCAAGAAATACAAGAGACAGTATAAAACACGTGTAAATAGGAATTATTTAGAAAAGGAAACTGTGATACATTCCTCAAATTCTGGCAAGAGAATTTGATTCAAAGAAGTTGGAGAGGCAGAACTAAGCATATGAATTAGAAATTATTTAGAACAGGAAGCTCTAACATTTTCCTCATTCCTCAAACTCTGGCAACAGTATTTAATTCCAAGAGACAGTAAAAACACGTGAATTAGGAATCATTTAGAACAGGAAGCTCTAACATATCATTCCTCAAATTCTGGCAACAGTATTTCATTCCAAGAGACAGTATAAAACACGTGAATTAGGAATCATTTAGAACAGGATCCTCTAACATTTTATGCCTCAAATTCTGGCAACAAAATTTGATTCCAAAAAATACAAAAGATAGAACTAAGCACGAGAATTAGAAATTATTTAAAACAGGATCCTTTAACATTTTATGCCTCAAATTCTGGCAACAAAATTTGATTCCAAAAAATACAAAAGACAGAACTAAGCACGTGAATTAGAAATTACTTACAACAGGATCCTTTAACATTTTATGTCTCAAATCCTGACAGAAGAATTCGACTCGAAGAAGCTGAAGATACAAAACTAAACACGTGAATTAGAAATTACTTACAACAGGATCCTTTAACATTTTATGCCTCAAATCCTGACAGAAGAATTCGACTCGAAGAAGCTGAAGATACAAAACTAAACACGTGCATTAGAAATCACTTACTCAAAGCTCAAAGCTACAATTTATTCCCTGGCAGGAGAATACGATTTCCAAGACTTGGAGACTCATCGAACAACACGCATTGTTTTAATCCCGATTCAGCAGAGAGCATTATCAAAGCCGAGGAAAAGCTACGGAGACGGCGGCGGCGAGGCCGATTCATTTAAAACGATCGTCAGCTGAAGACCACTTGCGACCGCTCCGTATCCGAGCGTCTCCCCGGATTGAAAAGCCCGGTTTTCCAAGCGCCGTCGTCAATAATCCTTTTCCACGGCGCCCATTTTTCAACGCAACGAAGCCCAAATAGACGAGCCGAGAAGGAGGCCCGCGGTGGCGGCAATTACGATCGTTAGGTATGAACGGCGATACAATGAGGAAGACGATCCGAGAGAAGGAGCGGGCGGTGCAGGATCACTCCTCCTCGTCGCCAGGACTTCGTCGGTCGGACCACAGGAAGACCATTAGCACCGTATCATCGGGCCTCGACGGTCTCTAGCCTTTAAGCGCCATTTTGCTTTTCAATTTTCACCCCGCGACGACCGTCGCCGGACCCCTTCCTCCGGGGGACGACAGAGAGAGAGAGAGAGAGAGAGAGGGAGAGGGAGCGAGAGAGACGGAGAGCCCGCCACTGTCACTAATTCCTCAATGTTCTTTTCTTGCGGGGTCTAATGCCAGCTGGAGGCTACGCGGCTGCCAAAGCCGGTGCGGTATAATGCGCGGAGGGATGGAGGGCGGAAAACGAAGGAAGCCGCGGCGGGCGCGCGTGTGTGGGTGCGCCCCGCACACGTAGATAGGACGCCGTGGCCGCGGCGGCCGAGAAGAAATTTTACAGCGGCGACAATCCACAAGGTACGAGAAAATAATTGCAAGTTCCGTCAGCGGCGCGAAGTGCGAGGGTGGGCCTGCTCTCGCGGGCGCCCGCAGGGGCGCGGAGGGACTCTCTCTC
This sequence comes from Ceratina japonica, assembly GCA_019453355.1. Classification (NCBI taxonomy): domain Eukaryota; kingdom Metazoa; phylum Arthropoda; class Insecta; order Hymenoptera; family Apidae; genus Ceratina; species Ceratina japonica. The sequence continues at coordinate 18,225 of SMSR01007771.1, read as the reverse complement.
TCTCTCTTTCTCTTTCTCGGGCGGTAGAGTTTCGAGCGCAGTTTTCTTCCCGGCAGGAAGAAGCGGCCGAAAGGGGGGCGAAGGAGGAGAAAGAGGAGGTGGAGGCCGCGGAACCAGGCGACGCGTCGCGTCGCGGCGCGCCGCGCCGCGCAACGCGCTCCCCGGTGCGCGCGACAGAGACGGAGAGATCCAATTAAAAATATTACACATTACCCGCTACACCGCTAAAATGTATTTACTGTTTAAAAGCGGCAGGGAGACAGAAAGGGGGCCCCGGCTCTCTCGCCCGCACTCGAGTATCCGCGTGCATAATCCTTCGCGAGCCTTCTTCTACTCGCGCCTCGCCGCGTCCGTTCTTATTTACACGCGCGCGCGTCCGCGTTGAAATGCGTGCAGCCGGCCGCTCGCGAATCGCGAACGTTTCGCCCGTTGAACCGTGAATATTAATTCGCTCCCATGATCGATTCATCCGGATTTTCCTCCTCTCGGAGGATCTCGCTCTCGCTCTCTCTCTACGCGCGCGATCATTTCGACTATGACGTTCGTCAAGGATCAATTTCGTGAATCTTCTCGGGGGATAATGCGCATTCAGCGTTGCCTCGGTTAGAGTAATGAAAATTCAAGTCGTCTACGCGGTCACCATTAATCCGACAAGACGCAAAGTGAATTGGAAATGCGGCCTTCCTCCGAGATACGCGCTGCTGCTTTGAACCTCTTTCCTCGTTTCCACAATATTCTATGTACACGCCGCCGCGCCTACCGTGTACGTACATATGTACAAGCCTTAAGTAACAGATCTGTTGGCTTTGTCGGTTTTCATCGCCCGCCTCGTTTACCCGATCGTTCGTTAGAAAACTTGCCTCGCTGTTTACTTAAGTAATTAGAACCCCCGGACTCGGGATACTTCGCATGATTCGCGTTAGATTTGACATAACTTCGTCGATTAATTCGTGTTAGCGTTCGATGTCACGATTGTAACGTTAATCGCGCGGTACGCGAATTGGACGACCCGCGTAATAGTAAATTATACGGCTCATGGAGCCGAAACAGTGAGGACCGCAATCAGAACGTACAGTGACTCCCATTAATATTCGGACACACTTCGAAACGGTATAAGTTCTTTAAAATGGAGTTAACTAACTTAATTTTTTGTGGGCTTTTAAAAGACTTAGTTTACTATGTAATGTGTAACAAACAGTTAAAATAAATTACTATTCGCCGAAATCTAGATGAAAAAAGAAAAGATCATGCATGATGTTTAATCTTTTTTGTTGGAGGCTCTAGCAAAAATTTCAAACACCCCGTTTGTAGATCTGAATGTGTTATATGAATGTGTAAAGTTTCATAAAAATCCATGAAACCATAAAAGAGTTAGACATATCGAAACATGTAAAAATTCTTCAATTTCAGTCGTAGATTGAAAGTCGTGGAAAACTGCGATTTTTTTCAATTTCTAATCGCTTATAGCTTATAGCAATATTGATCGATTTTTATTAAACTTTGTACACGCGTGTAACTTACTTAGATCTGCAAACGAGACACTTCTAATTTTTATTACAGACCCTAATAAAAAAGTTAAAAACCGTGTTCTTCGCTATTTTCCTCGCGATTTCAATGAATTCCAAGTTTTTTAAATTTTTTGTTAGACATTCTATAGTAAATTAAGCTCTCTAAAATTCCACAGAAGATAAAGTTCATTGATCCAATACTAACAATTTTATCCCGTTTCGAAATGTGTACGAATTTTAATGGAAAGCACTATATATATATAAATTACATATTTAATATGATAATAAATAGAAGAATAACAGAAATATACATGTATAATATGATATAATATTACTATACAGTGACGTCTAGCGCATAGCAATATTGATCGATTTTGATGAAACTTTGTACATGCATATAACTTACTTAGATCTGCAAACAAGACACTTACAATTTTTAATCCACACCCTAATAAAAAAGTTAAAAACCGTGTCCTTCGCTATTTTCCTCACGATTTCAATGAATACCAAGTTTTTTTAATTTTTTGTTGGACATTCTATAGTAAATTAAGCTCTCTAAAATTCCACAGAAGATAAAGTTCATTGATCCAATACTAAAAATCTTATACCGTTTCAAAATGTGTACGAATATTAATGGGAGTCACTGTATATATATATATACAGTTGAAACGGTATAAGATATACGGTATAAGAAACGGTATATATATATATACGTCAATCACGATTCCGGTGAAACGGAATTTCAGACGTCGGTCGCGTCTAAAACGTGAAACGGAAGATCGCGGCTCGGAATCAGAATTCGTGGAATCGACGCCGGAAGAGAACGTGACAACAGGAAGGGCCTGGGAGCACGCGGAGGCCGAGGAATCGAGAGGAGCCAATAAAATCGATTCCGCAGCCTCCCCCACCTTTCACGCTCTCCATTCTGATCTCATCAATTCACGGGTGATTAAACCGGAAGGACAGACAACGGGGACCGGGCGAAACAGTCGAACGGCACCGGGATCGATCTGACAAGATCCCCGAGCCGGTTCCGTTGTCTAGAGCCGGCCGGTGGCGCGTAGAACATAATCCGCGATTATGAGACCCGGGAAACGGAACACCGGGCAGCGGATCGGGATCGATGGCCAGCGCCGATATTGGACGTGACATGTTTTGAACACACACCCCTTTCATCCGCGTTTCTCGGTTTCTATGAGCGGTATTTAGGAGGCGGTTTCTTCCCACGTGCTTCTTCCTCCCGGTCGAGGGATATACGTGTCGTGTTACCCGCCGTTCTCTCGCGGTGCCCACCGGAACAAATTTTGACCGGAGGAAACCCGAAACTTCGATTCCATCCCCCGCCTTTCAATCCTTACTCCTCGGCTTTTAATTGACTTACGATCGATCGGATTTTCCCAATAGAAAACGTTCTTTCTCGAACGCTGTTAGTCGACTTGGAAAATAAAAATGGTAAAAGATTTTCTTGTAAATCAACGATATATGACGAAGAGTTTGAACTGTCGAGGTCAAATGGTCAATAATTTGTTGTTCGCGAAGGATGCATCGTGGTTTGATCGAGTGGGCCAATAAAACGTGTATTGCCGACGCTGGGTGTGTTCCGATACGTTCGAGGATGGTCGTGCGACCTGCCATGTATCCGAGCGGATCCATTTAAACGTCCCTCTCATGTCCGCGGCGGTGACATTACATATCCGGCCAGGTATCGTTTGAATAAGTTAATTAAAACAGGTACCGGCTTTCAGCCGTAGGCGAAGACAAAGACGCTCACTGTCAAACCAAACCAAAATAAAAACCATTCACGGCGGCCGTCCCCGTTCGCCTCCGTGACACCCACATTTCGGCTACGAAACGGACGGACCGGAGCCTCTTTTTGCGAGTTGCGTGTCCACATTTATTAATGTCCCTTCGAGTAATTCTTCTTTTTTTTTTTTTTTTCTCCACCGAGCAATCATCGAACTCGACGCCCCGGCAGGACCCTTTCAATCATCCCTGAGAAAACACCCAGCGATTTCTATGTGATCGAGAGATTGAAAGGATCGTAAGGAAAGGACGTTTCTCGGAAAAACGAGACGAACCAGGGATATTTCACGCCGGGACGTTAATTGTGACGAGAATCGTTGACGTTCCTACTGGATGTGTATATACATATAGGAACCGCGTCTCTCTTCTCTGGCACACGCACGCCATTTTTGAAAGCGAGGTGAAGTGTTCCGTGGGGCGTCGGGCGCCTAACATACTCCTTTTTGCATTAATTGAAAAAGCCGATGCGGCGGGTGCGCGGCGGGACATCAAAGGGGACGTGTTTTCGTCGCCGCGGTGCCATCGCGCAAACGAAATAATAAACAACACCTCGTTCCGGATTCTAATGGGATGACTGCGTTGCCGGGGCATACCATCAATCCGAAAACCACCCTCGACGAACAATGAAGTTGCAGTTGGCTCAGCGAGTAATTGCACGGTATCATTAAACCTCGCGACCCCACGCGGCTCGAAGCCGATTGCCCACGAAAGTGGAACGAGACCGTCCCATTTCTGACCAACAATGAAACCCTGCGTCCATCCTTCTATCGTCGAGAAGTCGCAAGATCGAGAATCGAACGATTCCCCGAAACGTCGGCGTATGAATTGTCAAAATACACGGTTTCAATCCGGAAGATTTATTTATTTATTTATTTATTTAATTCACGGGTGATTAACCCTTTTACATATTGAAGAGAGTGGTACAGAGGAGTAAAAAAAAAAGAAAAAGAGATATTATAACGACTGAGAAGCAAAACAAGAACAAAGCTTTCTTCTAATAACTGAGCTGGAGTCAATAAAAATGTCAAATTTTTTAATTAAAGCTGCCTGAATATCACTTCTGCTTATTTTTTTATATATTATTTTTGGAATTATGAAGGTCGTCGGTAAAAAATATTGAAGAAATATTCAATTTGAATGAATCACCCTGTATAACGATATATAACGAGAATTATTAACGGCCGGCTGTTCATCGTGATTAAACGAACCTCGTGGTTCTCATTTCCCCAGACGTTCCCACTACTTTTTATCCTAATTACAATATTTATTACTATAACGACTGAGAAGCAAAAAAAGAACAAAGCTTCCTTCTAATGACTGGAGTCAATAAAAATGTGAAAAATGTGACAAAATCTGTTGGCTTTCGATAATATTCTGTTTACTACATTACAATGTCCAAATCGAGAAGTAAATCTCACTGGACAAAAAGTTTTGTTAAGTCTAAGATTGCGAGATGGAGCGTAAAATTTGATTTGCACCAGGAAAGCAGGAGAGTCTATTTTATGATTAAGTAGGTTAAAGGGGGAAATTAGTTCCGAGATCGTTCTTCTATTTTCAAGGGTGATTATACCAAATTTCAGCATGATCGCTAAAAAGTCATGGTCCAAGTAGCACATAGGGTGTTCAGCAAGGATAGAAAGGTGACGAAGGAATGCTATCATAATAAGACAAATGCTATCAGAATAAACAATAACCGTGAAATCCTTAAGGAGGTTCACCTGGTACATAGCAAGTCAAATACAAATTATAGAAAAGGGGAGCTTGCTTGACTAGCGAACATATTAATAACGGAGGTTATCTATTGCTGAAAGATGCAGATTTCGTTTGTTATGTTTATATATTTCTCGATTCATAGTCACCCAATCTACCTAAATTTGCAATTAAAATATTCGTCAAATGTTTCTCTTCAATATGACATAAGTTTCAATCAAAACTGTGTATCAATATCTAATAAATTAGCGATAGAAGTCTGGGAAATCACTCTTTTCCATATGACTACATGTAAAATTGTCAAAAATATTTATACTAATATCTCATCATTAAGATATCCAAATGACTTAACAATTTTTTTGAGGTATCCTGGTATACTGTTATAGACTATCAACTTTTTTTTGGAGATCTATGTGTTAATTCCTTAACCGGATGAACCTCCTTAAATCCAAGATTCCCCGATTTATGGAATATATCTTTTGCCGTGGAATCATTAGGCGACGATGATCGAGGCGAGCGTAGTCCCGGGCCGACGGAGAAGAAAATTCGCGGTAGCGCGAAGATCCGCGCTGCATCGGCGTTTCGCACGGCGGAGCGTGAAGACAGCGGAGTGTAAGGTGCAATCGAGATTCCTGGGTATTCCTCGCGGCTCGTCGTCGTCGTCGTCGTCGACGCACACGCGGCCCGTGCACACGTGCACTCGCACGCAGACGACGACTTGCACCGCGCGAGGGGTATACATATATACATACATATACATGTACATCTATCTATCCGCATGTTTCAACGTGTCTCTGCATACATTATCTTCCGCGGGGGCGACGGTGCGGCTCGGCAATCCCCTCGGCAGTGATCCGCGGCCCTCTCCCCGCGCGCCGCGCCGCGCGGACTCCCTTTCTCGCGGGGCGAACAGAGAAAAATGCGCGATATAAAAGGAAAAATTTTTCTTTGCCCTCTGATTGGCGGTTGCCGTGGCAACACCCGGGCCACCTCGGCCTCTAATTATTTCCAGACACTGAGAATCGAACGAGCTCTCCCACGAGCTGCCGGAATAGCCCGGCACACACATTTTTCCACCGTATCCAAGCGTCCGCGGGGGGTGGCAGGAGGGGGACTTGGGTGGGGGCGGCGGGCGACGACGACGAAACCGCCACCACCTTCGACGGCACCCCGTTTGCTCTCACCTCGCCTCACCCTATTCTTCCCGCCTCCCTTCCCCTCGCTCTCTATCTATCTCCTTCTCGCTTTCTTCCTCTCTCGCTTTCTCGCTTAGTCTCTCTCTCTCTCTCTCTCTCGCTCTCCGATGCCGCGGCGCGTTACTCTCGAGGGTGTTGATTGTTGATAGTCGTGGCACGACAGACAGTGACGCGGACCGGGGGTTGGCCCTGCCTACGGATAGATGATAGATACGCCGCGGCTAGGTGGTCTTTACCGCGCGGTTACCAAAGACAATCGCAAGAGCATCGCCGATCGAGATTTTACCAAAAGCCGATCAGAGATTCTCAAAGATTCTTACCGATCTTAGATCCGGATCGAGGAGCGTTTCCAAACGCGGCCGATGAGAGCGTTAATGATCGGTTTTTACCGCTCGTTTACCAAAGACAATCGCAAGAGCATCGCCGATCGAGATTTTAGCAAAAGCCGATCAGAGATTCTCAGAGATTCTTACCGATCTTAGATCCGGATCGAGGAGTGTTTCTAAACGCGGCCGATGAGAGCGTTAATGATCGGTCTTTACCGCGCGTTTACCAAAGAATCGCAAGAGCATCGCCGATCGAGATTTTACCAAAAGCCGATCAGAGATTCTCAGAGATTCTTACCGATCTTAGATCCGGATCGAGGAGCGTTTCTAAACGCGGCCGATGAGAGCGTTAATGATCGGTCTCTGTACCGCGCGTTTACCAAAGATTCGCAAGAGCATCGCCGATCGAGATTTTAGCAAAAACCGATCGGAGATTCTTACCGATCTTAGATCCGGATCGTCGAGGAGCGTTTCTAAACGCGTGCGATGAGAGCGTTAATGATCGGGCGCAAAAGAGTTCTCTGGACGGTGAATTTTAGACAGTGACGACAATGGTACGTTGACACCGGGCTCTCTAATCAAATGCAATTTCCCCGCATCAAAGCGAAACGGGACGGTTGAAAGTCTGCAGCGCTCTTAAACGACGGAACGTTTTTCTTTTTTTTCCTTCGCGCCTGCATTTCCAGCTGGGAACACAGATCAAAGCCGGTGTTTGTCGCACCTCGTCTCGTCAGGTTAAAGCTCGGATATGCAACGGCCGGGAAATGATCAAGGAAACCTATATTCCTCTGCCGGAGGAGGAGGACGCCGGGGAGGGCTTTAATGGACGACAGTCGGACTAATGAAAAATTTCTTCCAAACGAGCAAATTGTCCGATGAAGCGGACCGAACGGAACCGAACGATGGGCTTCTCTATTCTCGGGCGAAAGACAGCCGCGAGATATTCCTTGATGAATGTATAAAAAAAAAAAAAAGAAAGAACGGGAGAGGTATCCCCATCTCGCGGATATGATGACGGCCGCGTCCTTTCCGTGTTTGCGATCCGGCTGGCTCTACCAATATTCCCCTCGAGCCGCGGCGATGAGGTAAACACCGGCAGTAAGCAAACGGAGTGCAACAACGACGTCGTTGTTTTCCCCGCGACGCACTCGATCTCCCTCGGCTCTCAGTTGAAGAGAAGCGCCCGCGACGAGAATGAAGATTCACCGGGAGGAGAGTGGACAATGCAATTTTTGTTTTTAGGCCTAACCGCGCAAACGCGCCTATTGTCGTATGCGACGACGAGGCTCGTAGTTAGGTAATTTCTTCGCTGGTACCATTCCGAGAGCGCATTATGCTAGGATAATGTCGAAACGCGGGAATGCAACTTCCCCTAGCGAGGTTTCCCTCTTCTGACGCGAAGACATTGCTACTGTTTACGATAGTTAGGCCCCCTTTCAGCCGGCCGCGATTCTCTCGCCGCCCCGTTTAGAACGAAACTTTTTAAATACGAAATAAGAACCGGCGCTCTTCAGGCGAACGTGTTGTGACAGGGAACGCGATTGTCCGCGGATTCCATTTTTCGTTCCCGGGCACAAAAGGGAACGATGCAAACGTTTGATAGCTCCTCGTAGCGTCTTTCGGCAGATAATTTCCGATTTGAAAATATATATCCCACAAACACGATGGGTCAAGCGGATCACAATGGTCGGCGGTGGTGGGGGTGAATAATGGAAGGCGTAGGAATTGAAGGGAGCATGAAAAGGCTCGCTGACAAGCTCCTAGAGGCGCGGCTCCATGGCTCTCGGGTTCGTTCTCAAATTTCAAAACTCGATTCTTCGACGAATTAGCTCGGACATTGAGGAGGTGGCCGGAGGGGCCCTTGACGGACTCATTCGATTATTCTCGCCCGTGGGACGTTTCTACGCGTCGTCGGCCGCCACTCGAGAGATCGATTTGAAAGCCCGGCGAACACGCTCCTTCACCTGAGACAGTATCTTTACACGCGAGCGACTGGGCCCCGGGCCTCAAGTCCCGCGGAGAATCAAATTCACGTGTTTTCTCGGGGGGGGACCTTTGTCACCTCTTAGAGATCGGGGCTCGCGGTTTTCAAACAGAATGTTTTGCCACGATGAATGAACCGCGCGTTGAACGAGTGTTTGACAGTGAAAAACGAGGAATCGGGGGGAATAGGAATTCTATTTCGGAAAATTGTTGCCAATGGGCGTCGTCTCAACGAGACGAGCAAATTGAAAAATTTCATTCCGCGCGCGACGTCGCCTCGCTCCTTCGAACATTCAGAGCCACTTTGATCGACGAGAGAATTCCTCTCCGCTACAATATAGATATTCAGAATCGAATTGAAGATCGCTAACGGCGTTTAAGAAGCGTCGGCCTCGCGTTAATTGCACCGCCAAGTTCAACCCTTAATTGGCAATTAGAAGCAGCTGAGGCTACGAATACAATTAGCAACGAATATTCTTACAATTAAACCAGAATCGAGTTCGGGATAAATATTTCGAGTTCGATCACATGTTGCTGTTAACAAAACCAGGATTAATTAATGACTGATTGGAACGTTAATAAAAATAGTGAGAAGAATCCTGGAATCCGTGGGATTAATTCAGGAGGCATCACAGAAACTTATCGCTTGCAGGAATTGTCAGCAACCGCAATTAATTTCCATGCAAGCGGAGCTTTACACATACACGTACACCTGTTTTTTGTTCAGGGAGGCTACGAATAAAATTAGCACCGAATATTCTTACAGTTAAACCAGAATCGAATTCGAGATAAATATTATAATATTAGTTCGATCACATGTTGCTGTTAACAAAACCATGCAAATTAATTAACGACTGATTGGAACGTTAATAAATATAGCCAGAAGAATCCTGGAATCTGTAGAATTAATTCGGGAGGCATCAGAAACTTATCGTTCGCAGGAATTGTCAGCAACCGCAATTAATTTCCGTGCAACCGGAGCTTTACACGTACACACGTACACCTGTTTTTTGTTCGGGGATATTTTTTTTTTGCATCTCTCGCGATTTATTTCGTTTTAATTAATTTCCATCGCGACGGGACTATGTACAATTCGTTACTCTCTCACGCGCATTATACGACGCAAATAAGCATGTATAAATAATGAAGCCGGCGACGCGCAACAATTTAATTACAACGTTCACGCGGATTTCTTCCCCCGAACTTTTGCGCGGCCGCTGCTGCTGCTGCTGCTGCTGCTGCTGTTTCCCGCGTGCAGGCACATCAGTAATTACGACAAAGACGCACAAGTGCTGCTAATGAACTCTTCATTCAGGGGCCGACTACAAATAATTTACATCCTCGGACGGAGGAGATGTAATTTCTATCACAATAACGCTTNTTCGAGATAAATATTATAATATTAGTTCGATCACATGTTGCTGTTAACAAAACCATGCAAATTAATTAACGACTGATTGGAACGTTAATAAATATAGCCAGAAGAATCCTGGAATCTGTAGAATTAATTCGGGAGGCATCAGAAACTTATCGTTCGCAGGAATTGTCAGCAACCGCAATTAATTTCCGTGCAACCGGAGCTTTACACGTACACACGTACACCTGTTTTTTGTTCGGGGATATTTTTTTTTTGCATCTCTCGCGATTTATTTCGTTTTAATTAATTTCCATCGCGACGGGACTATGTACAATTCGTTACTCTCTCACGCGCATTATACGACGCAAATAAGCATGTATAAATAATGAAGCCGGCGACGCGCAACAATTTAATTACAACGTTCACGCGGATTTCTTCCCCCGAACTTTTGCGCGGCCGCTGCTGCTGCTGCTGCTGCTGCTGCTGTTTCCCGCGTGCAGGCACATCAGTAATTACGACAAAGACGCACAAGTGCTGCTAATGAACTCTTCATTCAGGGGCCGACTACAAATAATTTACATCCTCGGACGGAGGAGATGTAATTTCTATCACAATAACGCTTCTCGGGTCTCGCGTAACGCGTCGCACCGCTCGCAAATCACCGCTCTTACTGAATAAACATTCCCCGGCACCGAAATGTTCAAATCCGAATTCCGAGTCCTTGAGAATTCACGGTTTCTTATCAGAATTATTCCGGAGAGAATCGTTTCTAATTGTCCTTCAGAAGCCGACGTACATTTCTTAAAAACTCTGTTATAATACTGCTATCTAATAGCATTCAACCTCCGGATTGAAACCGTGTATTTTGACAATTCATATTTTGATAATTCATGGCAATTCATATGCCATGAATGATCAAAATATGAATTGTCAAAATACACGGTTTCAATCCGGAAGATGAATACTATCAGAATAAACAATAACCTTGAAAGCCTTAAATCTAAAATACTGCTATCTATTTCTTTATGACAATGAACCATATTTATTTGTTATTAAATTTATAATGCAACACGGGAAGACGTGAATCGAATGAGTCAAAATACACGATTTCAATCCGGAAGATGAATGCTAGAATAAACAATAACCGTGAAAGCCTTAAATCCAAAATACTGCTATTTATTTTTTTNGAAGATGAATGCTAGAATAAACAATAACCTTGAAAGCCTTAAATCCAAAATACTGCTATCTATTTTTTTATGACACTAAACCGAATTCATTTGTTATTAAATTTAGAATATGACACGGGAAGACGTGAATCGAATGAGTCAAAATACACGGTTTCAATCCAGAAGATGAATGCTAGAATAAACAATAACCTTGAAAGCCTTAANACGACAAAGACGCACAAGTGCTGCTAATGAACTCTTCATTCAGGGGCCGACTACAAATAATTTACATCCTCGGACGGAGGAGATGTAATTTCTATCACAATAACGCTTCTCGGGTCTCGCGTAACGCGTCGCACCGCTCGCAAATCACCGCTCTTACTGAATAAACATTCCCCGGCACCGAAATGTTCAAATCCGAATTCCGAGTCCTTGAGAATTCACGGTTTCTTATCAGAATTATTCCGGAGAGAATCGTTTCTAATTGTCCTTCAGAAGCCGACGTACATTTCTTAAAAACTCTGTTATAATACTGCTATCTAATAGCATTCAACCTCCGGATTGAAACCGTGTATTTTGACAATTCATATTTTGATAATTCATGGCAATTCATATGCCATGAATGATCAAAATATGAATTGTCAAAATACACGGTTTCAATCCGGAAGATGAATACTATCAGAATAAACAATAACCTTGAAAGCCTTAAATCTAAAATACTGCTATCTATTTCTTTATGACAATGAACCATATTTATTTGTTATTAAATTTATAATGCAACACGGGAAGACGTGAATCGAATGAGTCAAAATACACGGTTTCACTCCGGAAGATGAATGCTGTCAGAATAAAAATAACCTTGAAAGCCTTAAATCCAAAATACTGCTATCTATTTTTTTATATCAATGAATCATTTTTATTTGTTATCAAATTTATAATGCAACACCGGAAGACGTGAATCGAATGAGTCAAAATACACGATTTCAATCCGGAAGATGAATGCTAGAATAAACAATAACCGTGAAAGCCTTAAATCCAAAATACTGCTATTTATTTTTTTATATCAATGAATCATTTTTATTTGTTATCAAATTTATAATGCAACACGGGAGGACGTGAATCGAATGAGTCAAAATACACGATTTCAATCCGGAAGATGAATGCTAGAATAAACAATAAGCGTGAAAGCCTTAAATCCAAAATACTGCTATCTATTTTTTTATATCAATGAACCATATTTATTTGTTATTAAATTTAGAATGCGGCACTTGAGGACGTGAATCGAATGAGTATTTCGTAGCACAAGCAGTCGGACTGTGAATTCTACTTAAATAGCCTGCAGGGCGAGCGAACTGGTAGGCCTACGTGCCGACGGATCGCGGCTCCCGTCGCGCGGCAAACTACTCTCCAAGCCTCGTTTGCCTTCGTCTAAACAAGCTAGATTCAACTCCCCTAACTTCGTCCACAACAACTTTCGCCAGAACTAACATATAAAAATATATTTCTCCGGAAATAAGCAGACGAACTTGATTATTAAACGTGGAATTCTTCAGTTAGTTTGCGTGGCTCGGGACTTGGTTCTTGGCCGAAAAAAACTGTACGGAAAGTTGGTTAACGAGTCTCGGCGGAAATCGGATTCGGCGAGTTTTTCCCGTCCTACAGCCGGTCTCGTGAAGTGATCGAGAATTTTCATATTTACGACGTGTGTGCCATTATGGCCGTGGCGAGAGTTCGGGGCCGCATTCAAATCCCGGTGGACAAAAGTTGGCACGTCGCGTCGCCGTGTCCAAACATTGTCGAGCGCAGATGTCCCCGGCTTTTTACAATAAGAACATATCCCATTCAGGACGTCGCGGTACGCGCGAAACTTTTCCGCCGGACGAAAAATATGTTTCACCACGGCGAGGAGGCGTCGGCGGCGGGTCGGACACGTCTGTCCCGCGTTTCATCCCGAAAATCGAAATCCTGCCCCTGACAGCGGAGCCCCGCGACCTTCTATTTTAACATTTTTCGAGAAACCATTAGACAGACGGCAAAAAAAGAGTGGAGCATGCGTTCCTAGACAAAGAAGGCCGGGGAGTGCCGTGTGTCCCGAGAAGTTCAAACAAAGAGGAGATAAGGAGAGAACGAAAAAAATATCAAATAAAGAAACAAGCGAGAGAGAGAGAGAGAGAAAAAAAACCAGAGAAGACATACCGATGAAGGAATCCTCGTGTATCAGGCGTCGATCGACGTGCCCCCCTCGCGTCCGTGCAAAGCAAAGAGATAAAAAGGCGGGAGAGGAGGAGGAGGAGGAGGAGGAGGTGGAGGAGGAGGAATTGAGGCGATCGGGTAGAAAGAAAAAGCGAGCCGGCCGTGTAAACTGCGTAACCTGACGCCACACACTGGTGGCAAAAAACTAAACGGAGAAAAGGCCGTGAGGCCGTGGGTTCGTGACGGCGGCAGCGATCGTGAACTATTTTGAAAACCACGGCCCTGCGCTTATACCGATCTCGCTCTCTCTCGCCTCCCTGCCCCCTGCGGTCGTTACCTTCCCTCTCTCTCTCTCTCTGTTTCTCTTCTCATTTCTCTCTCTCTATCTCTTTCTCTTGTTCTCGTGTCCCCTGTATCGGTTGCCTCGCCTCGTCTCCGTTTCTCCGTCCAGAGCGAATTGGTATTATGATGCAGCAGCCCTCTCGAACCGAACGCGGAGATGCAGTTCGATTCACGCGTGTATATTTACGCGTCGGGCGCATTTGCGCCCTCGATGCTCCCGCGGTCCCGTGAGTGCAGCCCGCGTGTACATGGGAGAACGATACAGACGCGTTAATGCATCGAGAAGAAGAGGGGGAGGAGGGGGGAGGGGAGGGTGGTGTTAGGTAGGAAGCGGTAAATTTCGACAGCTGAGAGAAAGGGGTGGACGAGGACAGAGGGCGAGAGCGCGGAAGGTTGCGAAGGGGTGGAGAAGGAAAGGGAGCGAGCGAGAAAGGGAGACAGACAGAGAGAGAGAAGCGGGACGGGGGGGCAGGCGAGAAAGAGAGGAAGGATACGCGTCTGCAAAGGAGAAATCATTAAAAAAATCTGAAAACAAAGGAGAGGGGGCGTGCCTCGGGCCAAGATGGCCGTACTACTGGCGGCCCGGAGGCAGGAGCTTTTAATTAATGCAAAAAAAGCAAGGGGTGCGCGGCGGGAAGGGGTGGCCACCGGCAAGGGAGTCGCGGAGCGCACGACGCCTCCCGATCTCTCTCTCCTCCTCGCCCTCTCGCTCTCTCTCTCTGTTTCTTTCTTTCTTTCTCGGTTTTGCCGCCCACCGATGCGGTTTTTGAATAAAGTCGAAAATACTGATCAGCGATACTCGAAGTATCGTTCGGCGTCGCCGCCGCCGGATTCGAGCGAGCGCGACGGTTCGTTTCGCCGCGCCGATAGTAATCGCCCTTCGAAAGGGCTGCCTCTTTGCGCCGACTGTACCGTAATGGGGTAGATGTGTGCTTTGTGTGCAGCAGCCCTTCGGGAGCGTTACGCCGGGTGGGGATATCCAAACAGGAGGTGGAGACATTCGTAATAACTCGGGATAGAGTCCCTGCCGCGCGAGAGACGCCCCGCCGGTACCAGGCGATTTTCATTCGACGCCGGGGCGATTTTCGAAAACTCACCCTCCCGTCCCCGAGCGTCCGACATTTTCCCGATAATTGACACCCGATCGGCGATCGCCGGACGTCGCTTCCGGTCGTTACCGACGTATAGTCTCTTCGCATAGAGGCACCTTGCCGCCCGCACAAAAATCAACATGGCAGGGAGAACGCAGAGATGGCGGCTGCGGCCCGACTCTCTCGGCTCTCCCGTTCGCCTTTCGTCTCTCCCCCTTTCGCGGGCCACGAAATTCGATTAGCGGATTTAAATACGAAATCGCCCGGGCCCGAAAACTCAGGGACCGTAAATCACCGGCAAATAACCGGCTAACGAGCCGACTTCTACCACGAATTCTTCTTCTTCGTCGTCGTCGACGGAGTCGCGGCCGGATGCGGTCGCGGCCGAGTTTTGCGAATTTGCATCGAGCCCGCCGACTAATATAATCGTCTTCCACCCCGTGTAAATACGATTCAAGAATTACCCCTGCAAGAGGCTTTTTTTGTTATGCATGAGAAACCGGGGAACGGACGTTCTCCAGGCCGGGGAGATGACGCGGACGGGGGTAGTTCCCGGCTCGTTCGAAATTACATTTGCATTTTTCTGGACCGCAAACTGGACCAACGATTTCCTGCGTGGCGATGTCAATATTCATAACTTTCGAACGTTCTCCAGTGTCACAACACGATGAGTTGTTAATAAGACATTGATTCTGAAGCTTGTAGAATTTCTTTTCTATTATTACTCGATTATTATATATCATAAACAATGAATTTGTATGTTAAACTTGACGAGAATAAAATAAATTTGTCTGGGGGTTGTAATGGGGAACGTGTGAGGGTAGTTCGGGACGTCGGGACCATTTTAAAATCCATCACGGCTCGAAGATTACTCGGGAGTTATCAGAAAATTGCTTCAATTGTTGGCGCGAACGGAATTGAGGAAGAAGAAGAAGAACCATGCCACCCTCGGAGGCGTTCCACCGTCCTCCATCTTTCTTCCGTAGGAGAACGCGTTCGCCGTGCATTCGCAACCCCACGCATTTATCCGCGCGACGCCCGCGGGGGTTGTTTTCACGTGACCATGTTCAATTACTTACCGAGCGTGCACCGAAATCGACAAGGGAAAAGGCAAGACATCGGGACGGAGGGTTGCTAGTCCGGAGCCATTAGTAGAAAAATATTTTCCAAGGGGCCATTTCGAGTGCCGCCAGTAGAAACCCTTTGGGGCTGATGCACCGAGGGGGTTATAAATGACTTACGCACCCGGATTGAAACCTTAATGACAAAATGGCGATCCCAAGGAGCTCGGGGATGCCAAGGAGGATTCCTGGTACCTTGGGATGATATTAAAAAGAAATAAAAAATTAATTATTAACCCTTTCAATTGGATTCTATTTCAAATCATGTCTAAGGGTTGTAATACAATTTTTTAGTGTATGACAAGTTTAAGTTACTTGAGTAATTTTTATCAAGATTTATTTAGAAAGTTGAGTGAGAGAATTCTGAGAGAATTCAACTGAGAGAGGCGGTTTTATATGATTTTTTAGGGGTTTGTATGTTCCCATACTGCCAGGGGATTTAAACCCGATTTATCAGGGAAGGTATTTAAACGTGACGGATTAATAAATTACAAGGATGCTTAATTCTGAATCAATGGGAAACCGATGTAGCATAAGAATATTCAAGCTATTAATATTTAATTTATTAAGGACGAGGTATTTAAATCTAATTTCTTAATGCAGGCATTTAAATATGACGTCCTTGAATTAATAAATTATAGAGAAGCTTAATTCTAAATCAAATAGAATACGATATAGTATAAAAATATTCTTCAATCTCGTATAAATTTAATTTATTAAGGACGATTCCTGGGGGTTGAAGACTGATTTCTCAGTGCAGGCATTTAAGTATGATGACCTTGAATTAATAAATTATAGAGAAGGTTAATTCTAAATCGAAGAGAAGAGAATATGGCATAAAAATAATTTTCAAGTTCCTGGCCATTTAATTTATTAACGACGATTCCTAGGGGTTGAACCATGATTTCGCAGTGCAGGCATTTAAATACGAGGTCCTTGAATCAATAAACTACAGAGACTTTTAATTCTAAATCAAAGAAAAGACAATATGGCATAAAAATATTTTCCGAGCTCCTAGTTATTTAATTTATTAAAAACAATTCCTAGGGGTTGGATCCTGATTTCTTAGTGCAGGCATTTAAATACGACGTCCTTGAATCACTAAATTACAGAAACTTTTAATTCTAAATCAAAGAGAAGACTACATGCCATAAAAATATTCTTCAAGCTCCTATTCATTTAATTTATTAACAACAATTTCTAGGGGTTAAAATCTGATTTCTCAGTGCAGGCATTTAAATATGACGTCCTTGAATCACTAAATTATACAGAGACTTTTAATTCCAAATCAAAAAGAATACAATATGCCATAAAAATATTCTCCAAGCTCGTAGCCATTTAATTTATTAACAACAATTCCCAAGGGTTAAACCTAATTTCTTAGCACAGGTATTTAAATACGACATCCTTGAATCAATAAATCACAAAGAAGCTTAATTTTAAGTCAAACAGAAAACGACGTCACATACAAATGTTCTCCGGTCTCCTTCGAACCACTTAATTTATAAACGACGTTGCAAAATGGATGCAGGAGGTTCCTCGAGATTCGTGGCCCTTTGATCGGTCGGCAGGGTGCGAAAGTTATGCATAAACGATGATGACACGCGGCGGAGTCACGCGCGTTCTCAAGATGGCGACCGTGACGACCCTCGAGCCGCGGAGGTCGCCCCGCGGAGGGGCTGACGGATAATCGGATGCAAAAGCAGGAGTGTTCTTTAGAGGCGCGGCGTCGATAAAAATTTTACAAAGCCCCGCGATTGTTACAGAGATACCATTAAACGTTAAACCGGTCGGTTTTTTGTCCCCCGCCGCCGCCCCCCCCCCGGAAATAATGATGTCGCCGGCCGGGGCGGTTAACATATGCGCATAAATCTATTATTAAAATTCCCGTCCTTTGTGCGGACATTTTTATTTCGGGGCCCTCCGGCGTACATATGGAGCGTTCGTGGAATCTGAGAGCCGCATTAAAAACCGCGTCATATCCATATGCCGGGCTGTTGCGACTCTAATCACAGCTATTATCGTGAAACGACACCCCCGTCGCACCGCCGCCGCCGCCCCCTCCCCTCTGCCCCCGGTTTTTAACCCGCGTTCCGCTATTATTCTCGCGATACACAACGACTAACGTTAACGACACGAGGCGTGCGAGGAAAAATCACGACCGATCAAGCCTCTCGATACCCCCGATCCCTTTTCCACCGTTTACACGCGATCGTTGACTCATCCGAATTTACGGGGTTCGGGGGGAACGGCGAATCCGATCAGACAGATCTACGACGTCTATTTTTTTAAGGACCCAGTAAGCAAGAAATCATTGCCACAAGATTACTACATATAACGTTTTTCAGTAACATGATAATATTATAAAATATGTAGTTTGTAATGTTGCAACTTCATTGTGAAGTAATATTATTAAGTAATATTTTAAA
>SMSR01007761.1:6639-21636 GCA_019453355.1 Ceratina japonica | reverse complement strand
CACTCGCGTACATCGACCGTCACTCGCTGGGCACCGGGGCCTCGTCCCGCGGGGGACCACCTCGCGATTTTTATTACCGATCGCCGCGACGACACTGACTACCGATCTGCACCTCCTTCTCTCTTTCGTCGCGACCGATTTCGATCGAAAAATCGGCAGAGAGAATTCACCTCTGGTTCACTCCGATTTCCAAAAAAAAAAAAACCGCGCCACTGGTTTCGAACGCACGGTGGGACTTCGTTCGTTCGTCGCGCGCGACGGTGACAAACGTCGCGGAAACTGTCGTTCGAGTGTCGTTAGGTAATACCGCGCGGGTTGGGCTTGGGAGACTCCGCGGCACGCACCGTTCTCTGCCGAGCGCCGAAGAACTAATAAAAGCTGGGGCCCGGCTCGAAACTGCGTAGGCCGCTTACTCTACTCCTACCACCGCGCCGCGTCCTATCCCACCGGATCGGGCCTCGAGACAGGGACAGGCAGGAGAAGGCACACCGACACCGGCCGACGAACGGACGAACGAACGGACGGACGGACGGACGAACGAGTGGATGGAAGGACGGACGGACGGACGGACGGACGGACTGAACGCGCCACGGACGAACGGACGGACGTACGGACTGGGAGAAGCCAGTGAGGCCCAACAGGTATACACACGTCGCCGGGGCACCGGGCTATTACCGTGCTCCTGCCGCATGTCCCGAGCCACCGTCTGGTGAACGTCACTCGGTCAAGGTCCCCCACCAAAAACCTGCGCGACGTCCAGCCACCGACACACGAGGCCTACGAGGCCTCCTCCTCCTCTCTCTTTCTTCTACTTCTTCTTCTGAGCCGTCGATTCGGTCCCATGGACACCGCTATACTTGGAGCGGACCGATGAGAGTGCGAGGGTGGCATCGCGCCTCGCCGATCACTTGCGACCTTACTTGCTCGCTTGCTTGCTTGCTTACTTACTCTGAGGTCCTGATTCGTTCTTTTCTCGCGTGCTCACGTGTGGAGGATGGCTACGCGCAGTACCTGCGCTCGATTACGGACCGCGTTTAGCTACCCGATTGAGACATCAACTGTAGGCGAGTTTACTTGGAACTGGGAGGAGGATTTAGTCCACGGATTTCGAAAATTAGATTGTCATTCGCACAATGAGAACCTCTTATGAGTTGGAGAGCAGATTTTTTAGGTATTGTGGAAATTGATGTATGGGGGAATCTTAGTCTGGATGAAATTAGGCGAGTTTACTTGGAATTGGGAGGATTTAGTCCACGGATTCAGAACATTAGATTGTCATTCAGGATGAGAGCAGATTTTTTAAGTATTGTGGAAATTAATGTATGGGGAAATCTCAATCTGGGTTAAATTAGGCTAGTTTACTTAGAATTGGGAGTCTACGGATTTCGAAAATTATATTGTCACTCTGGATGAGAACCTCTTATAAGTTGGAAAGCAGATTTTGTAGGTATTGTGGAAATTGATGTATGGGGGAATCTTAGTCTAGATGAAATTAGGCTAGTTTACTTGGAATTGGGAGAATTTAGTCCACAGATTTCGAAAATTGGATTGCCATTGAGAATGAGAACGTCTTATCAAGTAGTAAAGCAGATTTTTTAATTTTCGTGGAAATTGTTAGATGAGAGAATCTCAATCTGGATGAAATTAGGCGAGTTTGCCTTGAAACTGATAAGATTAAGTCCACGAATTTAAAAAATGAAATTTTGTTGTACAATAACTATATAGCATAGAATTTTATTATACAATAAATATATAGTATAGAATTTTGTTATACAATAAATATATAGTATAGAATTTTGTTATACAATAACTATATAGTATAGAATTTTGTTATACAATAACTATATAGTATAGAATTTTGTTAAACAACAATAATTTTGTGGGCTTGGGTGGTGAACTCGGTGGACGAGAGAGAGACTCGAGGAGAGAAAGTAATAAACGACGTTTTTTTTTTTATTCTTTCCAAAAGTAATGAACGATCATTTAATTTTTCCGTTTACGACCGCCTTAATGCTTTCTCGATGATCACGTTCATAATTATCCCATGGCCATTACATCGCCGTTTTACTGCTTCGGTAAAAACAAAAAAAAGTCCATCTATCTCTCCTAACAGATTTTTCAGACACGCCATTGAGGCAGGCACGAAACGGACGATATCGATGCCAACTGTGTTCCGAGTCTTCGTTTTATTTCGGTTCAGCCCTTTCGATTGTCTAACGCACGCAATCCCACCACGGTTAATTGAGTACTAAGGGATAATACTCTTCACGGGTCCCTTCCTGAGTCCCTTTCCACCGTAAAACGTCATTTTCTTTTACGTATCAAATCTCGTATTGGTTTTCAAACACGTTTTGTAGTAGATTTCTATTGATCGTTAATGGAACTGTGAATGGATTCAAGGAAATTTTAGTGTAGTTGTTCATTTTAACATCATTTTAATCATTCTAATTTAATCTAATTACTATATCATATTTTAGTATGATTTCTCAGTTGTTTAGTCTAGGAACTGAATAAAATCAATAAATTTCATCATTCTAATTATTTGAACTTAATCATTTAACATGATTTTAATCATTCTAATTTAATCTAATCATTCTATCAAATTTTAATATAATTTCTCAGTTGTTTAGTCTAGAAATAAACTCACTAATTTTCATAATTCTAATTATTTGGATTCAATCATTTAACATCATTTTAATTTGACGTAATCATTCAATACCATTTCTCAGTATTCAATCTAAGAAACATTAATATAAATCGCTAGTGAGAAACATTTAAGATGAATGGAATGGTAACAATGATACTTTTAGCAATCGATCACTGACCGTTCATTGCACCAATCATTAAACATCAAGATGATGGGCTGTTAATGAAACCGATCTTATTACGGCTCGTGTAACGAGTCAATTAAACCTCCCATTTGAACCACTTCACTGTTCCTCGATCTTAAAACCTGAGAACAGCTCGCAACTCCACTATCAATAAAAAACTATAATAATAAACTAATTCTAATTCACGTCTTAATTTATTCCGAAAATCATCGAACTGTAAATTTGTCCTAATTGATTTTAATTAGCTAACAATAATTGCTATGAAGTCAAATAATTTTTATTCACGGCTTTAATTATAATGGCCACCTTATTCTCGCTTTTGAGGGAATAAAATGGCTCTTTTCTCACGCATATTCTTTATTCCCGCATTTGCAAACGAGTTCCTGGTATTATAATAAGTATACATATAGACATTGTATTCTAAATATTCGTCAGGAAATAATTTTGGAAAATACCAGGAACGTATTTTTAGAATAAAAAATGGAAGCCTAAATATCTAGAATAAAATATAGTTCGACCCATGACTTAAATATCACGAAATACATTAAATATAGAATCGACTTTTATATCCCTGTTGGTCCAAAACGAAGAAAATCGGTTAATAGTAATTTATAGATGAAGAGAAAGGTCAGATTCATGGAATCGACGTTTCAAAGAACATTCTAGGAAGTGAATACTTTTCGATGGACGTATTAGGTATTCTGTATCACAAAGAACACTCGGCGATGGCTTCCTGTAATTTTTCAATTAAATGGCACGTTAATTGAACCGCGTTACAACGCGGAAAAATCGCGAGATTTACGATCTAGCATTAATCTATACTAGTTAGGTATCGATTTTTTTCTCAGAGTTGAGAAACGCGTCAGCCTGGAAAATGGTCGAAACCTTGAAGTAGTCGCAACGTTTTTATTCAACGATTTCTTCAGGACTCTAATGATACGTCTCAGAATTCTTGGGATCCCTTTTTTCTAACGTGTTCCAGATATCACCAGCAAGAATATTATTATAAATAATATTATCGAGGAAATGCATTCAACAATTTTCATACTTTTAGCAGTTCTAATTATTATACTTAGAACGCTTTGCATATTTTTTATACTTGATTTATTTAATTATTCTTCGCACGATTCTCGGTCGATTTTGAATAATCGATCAAGTTTTTATGGAGAACTGCGTCCTTGCCGCTGGTAAAGGTAAGAGATCGGCGCGGACCATATCTCATGCGAAACGGTCGTGATTGCGCAATGCAATAATCTTCTGGTTTCACGTGTCGCACGAAACACGCCTACGAACGCGCGGCGGCGTGTCGACACCCGATGACCCGATTTGCATAGACGCATCGATTAGCGTCCGCCGTCGTTCGAATGCAAATCGACTCACCCACGAATTCACCGAATCCGTCGTTCGAGAACCGATTCAACGGTACAAACGGCCACACGATCCCCGACACCTGATTCCAGATTATTTCTAAAGGCCAAAAGAATTCATCAATTTTCATTTAGCATAAAAATTCCTATCGGCGACGAATAAGATTGCATTGCGAAGTGGTAAATGGTAAAAAAACTGGACTGTGCCCAGTCTTACTCTCTCAGGACGGCGAGTATAATCACTCAACTTCTCCCAGAATCTTTCCAGACAAAATTTCTTGAGAAATTCTATGGCAATTTCCTAACTCAATTTTTATAATAATTCTTGAAACAATTCGTGAAATCGTGTAGTTTCGATTAGGTTCGAGAGCAGATCGACGTTTTCGCGGGCAATTAGGATATTTAGCGTGTGTCCGCGACACGCATGCGTAATTATAGTGGTCGCGTCGCGTGTTCCAGTTAAGCAGGCCGCCGCGGCACGGCACGGGTGTTGGGCGGCGTGCATAGAAAGTGAAAATGAGTCCTCGGCATTAAACGCGCATGACTTTCCATCTCCTTCTGCTGCCGGGACCAATTAGAGGTGTCTGTCCACCGCGGGATCGTTGAAAGCGCGACTCTTCATTACCGCCGGGAGTACCTGGCAAGTTCAAGGTCGCCCAAGACCTTTCACCGTCGTTCAACTAATTTCGACTACCAGAATTTTTTGATTTATCAAGTGGTAGATAAAACGGATTGAACATAAATTATCTGCATAAAAAATAACGAAGCTACATATATATATATCGTATATATATTTTATTGCATATATATCGTATATATATATTAGTTATCGTATATATATTTCGTATATATATTTTATATAATGGAACTTATTTGAATTCGTAAATAAAGTTGAGCTTCTCAGAAACGACGGAAGAGAGGAAGAAAAAAAATGGAACTATTCTGGAGGTAAAAATCAAAGGACCGGTTGCAAAAAACCACATCCTGGCTGAGTTAATTAAGAGCGGGGTAATATTCCGGTGGTACCGGGCGAAACGGCGAAGAATCTCGACGTTAACGGCCGGCAAACGATCGGTTCGAGCCGAATCCGTGCGGGGCATCCCCTCGAGGTGTCCCTTACTGAGGCAATAACGACGGTGCCGATGTGTCTCCCCCTTTCTCGCCCGTCTTTAATTATCGGCTCTTTTACCGACCGAGCAAAATATGAGAGGACCAAAATTAACAGTACTAAGGACACCAGGGGACGATTAGGCCAGTTCTGCGAGAAATTTCGCAAGAAACAGAGAATAAAATAAAAAATCTCCAGGACTGGATATTTGAGTTATGTCAATTTTAGTTTCGAAAAAGTACAAACTTCGAAAGTTAGCCACGTTTACCCTCCATAAAATACTATTACAATGCAAATTATGTATAATTACTATTAATTATTGCCATTAATTAATGAAATACACATCGATGCTACGACTATAACTAAAATTTTATGTTAAATTTGTGAAATTTCCTTGAATTTAGTAAAAGTTTAGTTTGCGACGGCAACAGAGCTTTGGTGGGGGTACACGGAATGCGTGTGAAGGCCATGTACCTGCGCTACACGCGCAGGGGGTTAAAGTCGAACGAGTTAGGTATGCGGACTGGTACAGACGTGTAACTGCCGTGGGGGCCCCTTTTTTGCCCCGCGCCGCGGAGTTACTGCTACAAGAAAATAACATCATTACACCCGTAAGGCCGCAGCGATGCCTCTCTAACGTCCGACGACGCGTTTAGGGACATTCGACGGTTTTTCCCCCCAGAACCCACCGAAAGTCCCCTGGAATTCCGCGTTGCCGCAAAAAACTGATGAAACTGGAAATTCTAACCTAAAGAAATTTTAACCATGAAATACTAACCAAAAATTATTATTATATTAATAAATAAATAAATAAATTATATTTCCGTTTTACTATATATATAGACATATAAACTTTACTATATATATACCGCACGATTTTATCGATTGGATCGAACGATATGTCGGACGTGTCGAGCGGAACGCGTAAATCATCGTGTGGAAATCTGCACACAAAGGGTTATTTCCCGTTCGCAAGTGGACTCGTGGGTCACTTTCGCCGCGTCCTTCGCGGGCCTCTCCGTCGAATCTGCGCCGCGGATACGCGCGCGGTCAATGAACGTCCCGCGGCGAGGCGGCGGCGCGCGGACAAATTAAGTGTTGGCTCGACAACGGGCCTGAAACACGCGTCCGCGCTAGAATTACATCCACCGATACCGATCTACATCGGATTTGAATAAATTCTTCCGCGACGGGAACACAACCGGTCCCCGTTCGCCCTGATCGGTCCGCGTCGATCGAAAGTGAACGCGCCGCAAATCAAACGCGGAATCGTTCCGAATCGGCCGGAACGTCTAGTCGATTTCTGGATTAAGATCCCCCGAGGGGGTGAAACGCTCCACGATTTTACTCCATATTTCTAATAGGAATACTTATCTGCTTCAGTGAATAACAATGGTGACTTGTAATCTGTTAAAAATGACACCTGGGTCATGAATGATTTAGTTATAAAAAAAAATTGTAATTTGTATGAGTTTTTTGGACTAAGGGGGTGAAACGCTCCACGATTTTACTCTATATTTCTAATATTCATAATCCTCTGCTTCAATAAATTCCAATGATGACTTATAATCTGTTAAAAATGACGTCTGGGTCAAGAATGACCCAGTTATAAAAAGGAATTGTAATTCGTATGAGTTTTTTTGGACCAAGGGCGTGAAATGCTACACGATTTTACTCTATATTTCTAATATCCACACTTCTCTGTTTCAAGAAATCCCAATGGTGACTTATAATTTGTTAAAAATGACCCCCGGGTCAAGAACGACACAATCACAAAAAAGAATTCTAATTCATATCAGTTTTTCTGGACCGAGGGGGTGAAATGCTCCACAACTTCACTCCATCTTCCCTTCCACACTTCTCTGCTTGAACAAATCCACTAGTGACTGTCATAACCTATTAAAAATGACTCCTGGGTCAAGAACGACCCAATCACAAAAAAGAATTCTAATTCATATCAGTTTTTCTGGACCAAGGGGGTGAAATGCTCCACAACTTCACTCCATATTCCCTCCCACACTTCTCTGCTTCAACACATCCAACAGTAACTCTCATAACCTATTAAAAATGACCCCTGACTCAAAAACGACCCAATCAAAAATCGTAATTCATATCAGTTTTGTATATGAAGCTTCTGTTATCACGCCAGCGGTTGGTGCGCCGCTTCCGCGACTCGGAATAAATCAAAGGCAAGGCGATGTCCGATTAGATATAGCGAGGCCCGCGATGGAGTCCGCGATAGGGAATCGGAACGCGCTTCCTCGAACGGGTCGCTAATGAACCAGCGGCTGGCTAACAGGAAACGCTATGGTCGCGGTCCCAGTACGGTTCGCTGCCCGTCCCTGGACCCAGCCGTTGCGTCGTTAGTCCCCCGGGCGACCTTCACGGATTTCAACCCGCATATCCTCAGCTACACACGCCGCCGCCGCCGCCGCGTTTGTCATATCTTTATTATTGCTTTCGGTTTAATGCGTTTCCGCGGCGCGCTTCGTCCCCCGCGTTTTTGCCTCCAGGGCGGGGGATCCCGGGGCGAAATTTTTCGCCGCGTTTCGAGCACATTATTATAACCTAACCTAACTCGCCGCGGCAAAAAGTACTACCGGCCGGTCTCGGGGTTACTGTGGCGAATGATCGTTCGGGGCCCGTGGGAATGAAACCGGCGCGCATTACCGATATGATATAGTTTTTTTTTACGCCGGGGTAATGAGATGGAAAGGACTGATCCCTGGTACCTGGAATCGAGCGAAACTTTTTCCACGTTCCTCGATTAAACTGAAAAAGTTAACGATATGGCCCAAAAATGACCCGGTCAGAAGAATTGCGTCAAAAAAAATTCTAATTCATCAGTTTTCCTACATATTCATAGTTCTCTGCTATAAACTAATCCTGATTATGAGGCCGAAATTCGTTAGAAACGAGCTGTGGGTCAAAAATGACCCACTCACAGCGGCGGCGGTGGAATCGAAGTATGGCGAGTCACCGTGGCTTTAGGAGTCAGTCGGTCAGCCGGGTAAAAAGTAGGACGAGATGAAAGGGAACGAAGACAAAAGGGAAGAGAGTCGAGATCTGGACTAGAGAGGAAGCTCGGTAGTAGAAGTAGAAACGGGGGGGGTGTGGGGGGAAGAACACGGACGGACGGACGGGTACCAGGGTTTTAGCGAAGGGAAACGTGAAAGAGAGGGCCTGGCCATAACATTACAGGGGAGCCTGCTGAGTGAGATATTATCGCCGTCATAACCTCTAATAACTACACAGAGCCCTTTATAACGCCTCCCGGTGCCTCATTGTACCCTCGGCACTCTACGCGCCTCTCGTCTCTCTCTCTTTCTCTTTCTCGTGAACGTAATGCGAGTAAGGCCGGTATTTTCAGTTGGTACCATTACACGCGCTGCGTATTTGCCACCGCGTTGCGTCCGCTTCACGGGAGAACGGTTCTCCGCGCGCGCGCTTCCCTTACGTTCTGTTCTCGTTTTTTCGTCGTTCGTACGGAATTTTCGCCGATCTTTTCGTACCACCCAGATCGTCGGTTCCGCTGCGATGGTCCCAAACACCTGTGACCGCCGTTTACACAGTTACCTCGCGATTAGGGTTTCGACGTCGAGTTTCTTTTGGCCGTTTAATGGTCCGCGCGAACTTCGGAGTTCAACATACAGGGTGAGTCAGTTTAATCGATCGATGGAATTATCTCAGAAAGTAAAAGAGATGGCGGGAAATTTGAACGAAAGTTGTAGGGTTTTGTGGGGGTCAACTATTGGTGACCTTGAACTTGACCTTAAAATACATTTTCAATACATCTTCAATACGTTTTCAATACATTTTCATTTGTATGAAGGTCAACTTTCATTTTTTAAACGGAAACCGACATTTTTTTATAGCATATTTGAATTAAAATGACTCACCATGTATATTATCCTGTTTTTGCTATTTTTGTTAGATACAATTTGTCATATGACGCATAAATTTTTGCAGGAACGAAATAGAACGCTAGTTAGTCTGTCAGAATGCAACGAGCTGTTAATAGCAGCTACTGTCAACGAAAAATCGGCATAGCGATGCCGATTTTGTAGTAACAAACCGGGATAGAAAGGGTCTGTCAGCCCGTTGGATGACTTAATCTGCGAAACAGTCGTCTGACAAACGAAATGTCCGGATTAGGCTCGGTCCTAATCCGATTTGTCGAATTTTTCCCAACCCGGGCTCGCCTAACTCGTTCGAACCTGGAATTCAGTTAACTTCTAATCTCTGTCACACCTAGTTTAGTATTGTTTCATGTTGTCGAGGTTATAGTAGCAAAATAAACCATCCAAAGTGCATTGCATATTGTATTATTATTAATTATTAGTATTTATTTATTATTTATTACTACTATTGATTATTGCTATTAATTAATTGTTTATTGAAAGCTATAGACAGTGATTGATTAAAATTTGTATGAAATTTGTGAAAGTTCCAATAAAAGCCAAGTTTAATAACAAAATTATTTATTTATTGTTGAAATATTTATTTACTATTCCTTGANTAACTTCTAATCTCTGTCACACCTAGTTTAGTATTGTTTCATGTTGTCGAGGTTATAGTAGCAAAATAAACCATCCAAAGTGCATTGCATATTGTATTATTATTAATTATTAGTATTTATTTATTATTTATTACTACTATTGATTATTGCTATTAATTAATTGTTTATTGAAAGCTATAGACAGTGATTGATTAAAATTTGTATGAAATTTGTGAAAGTTCCAATAAAAGCCAAGTTTAATAACAAAATTATTTATTTATTGTTGAAATATTTATTTACTATTCCTTGAAAAATTAATTCAGAAATTCTATAATCTCTATAAAAATAAACTCGACAATCATAATTACCTATTAAATTTATTTCTAGAAAACTATAAATGCAAATGAACTGAATTTTTGCATTAACATTTTCCTGACTATTGCAGCTGCAGTTTGAATTTAATGGACGCAACACTTGTCCACCTTGAAACGGATAAACAATACGTGGCAGATATATCGGAGATATTAATAATGGACACGACTGTTTCAAATGGATCGACGTGAGTAAACATTGCACGATAGCAAACGACTGTCTTTTTTTTTTCTTTCTCATTCTTTCGACATGCAACGTCGCGTTTACGTAACGCTCTCACCGTCGCGACGCGGCGAATCGATTTCTTCGATCGTCGGCGGCGAGAAAACCACCGCCGACGCTCGGTCATGTTCTTTTGGCACAAACACGCCAGTTTAATCGTAATCGGCGATCGTGCCGTGGCGCCATTAGCATTGCAATGCATTTCGTGGCCGCCTTGCAACACGAAATTTCAACTACCTCGTCGAAATATCAACTCTAATACGAGCCGCGACCCCGTTTCCGCGCTCCGCGTTAATCATCTCAGAAATCATCGCAGAAGGCGAACCAAGGAAGATACTTATCAGTCGAATCAATTATGAATCCCGTGAATTTAATCGGTTTCAGAATCCTCAATCTCTCAGTTGTGTGTTTTTCAGAATGAAACGTGATTAAAGTGAATTTTCTAATTTCTAATCATTGCCTGATTTTTTTATAATTTGTAGAGAACATAAATTTTTTTATTCATTGGTTCATTTTTTTTTTTGGAATTTCTAGATGACACAAGTCTCCTAATTCATAATCAGTGCCTAATTTTCCTCTAATTTTCAGACAAAATAATTTTCTAATCACTGGCTCATTCTTTTTTAGAATTTCCAGATGACACAAATGTCCTAATTTCTAATCACTGCCTAATTTTTCTATAACCACCACATAACACAATCCGAGATATTTAATTCTGAACAAAAATCGTCGATCTAACGACGATTAAGAAAGGGGACCATGAAATGAGATTAGAATCAAAAGCTGAGCATTAGCTAATCTCAGGATTGCGTCTAGACGTCCTCATTATACTCTATTCTTCATTTTAAATCTCCGTTCATTAAAAGACTGCTAAATACGAGCCAAATATAGAATACCAGACCCAAGCATCGTTGGGTCCAATTTCATGGCCATTTGTAACCATTATAGTCACGACTATTTTCTTTTTTTTTTATTACTATCCTTCGACTCGAATTCGTGGGAATATATGGACCGTCTGATAATAAGATGTGAAATAAAGCGAATAAATGAACAGTGATTAGGCGACTTTTATTAGGGTTTCGTATTCGCAGTTTCGGGATTTGCTAATTTATAATAATTAGTACCGCGTCTCCCGGTTTCTCCCCCCTTTCCAGGCGACCTTTCTAATCGGGTCTTTATTAAAAGATAACTTTTTAATAATAAGAATAGAATCTAAAAATTATGAAAAATCCTGTATTTCCTTCACTTTTTAGATAGGAGTAATCGAGATCATCGTTTAGATCGGCCCGCGAGCCTTCGGCACGTACCTAAATACCTTCAGAGCGTTACACAAGGTTTCTACGGTTGACTAAGAGCGCAGCTCCTACACCTGCCGCCGACACGGATTCACAATGGATTCTACGAAGCACGGTTCATCGATCAAACGGATCAAACGGGTAAAAAGAGAACAGAGACGGTCCACGGATAACCGATACTACCTGAACGAAAGGGGAGTAGCGACAGTGAAAGTACACAACCGATCCTCCCGGCTCTCTCCCNGTCAAAGTATTTTTTTGATTTTCTGTAACATTGCTGGCTCGTTTTAGGCTTCAATATCCTTTTGGGATAAAAAGAGTTGGACAGGCCTTAGGGGTCTAGAAAGCACATGTAATCTAATATCCTCTAGTAGAGAAGGACAGAAAAAAGTGCCTCCTAAAATATAAGTGTTTTTTTAACTCACAATTCTTCGTCGTTGATAACAAAACGCTTAAAAAGNCTTTCTCTCTCACCGTTGCACAACTCAGAACTCAAAACAGAGGATTTAAGAGGACTTACAAGCATGACGTAAAAATAAAAGATACGTTCTAGCAAAAGTCCTCGTCCAATAGAAACGGCGGTATCGAGTTTTTAACCAATGAGATTCACGCGGGAAATTTGAACGCGGTTAAACGTATAAAAAGAATGCATAAAACTCTTAACGTAAAAGAAGTATGACGTAAAAATAAAAGATACGTTCTAGCAAAAGTCCTCGTCCAATGGAAACGGCCGTATCGAGTTTTTAACCAATGAGATCCACGCGGGAAATTTGAATGCAGTTAAGGATAAAAAAGGATATATAAAGCACTTAAAACCGAATTAACAATATATTTTTCGGTGTAAATAAATCGAGACCAAAACAAACCCTATTTCAATATGGCGGAAATTGGGACTCACACTCGGGAGCCTCTGTCTTTAAGTTGCAGAGGCGAGTAGGAAGCGGGGCCTTACTATGACCCGTTCACGTGTTCGATACGGGAGACAGGAGAGCACGGAACCGACTTTCCCAGATCAAAGTCAGGCCCGTGGGTCCCGGGGTAATTCGAGCAACGTAATTAACCGTTCGGCGATGCCGGGCATGACTAAATTCTTGGAACCGCGCGCGGCCGTCGCCGTCCGTCGGCGCGCAGAAGGGAATAGATTTAAGCTGCGCAATTAGCGCGCGGATATTTCGACGTCCCGCGCTAATTGGATCGGTTTCACCGATCGGTTAGAGAAGCTCGGTTCAATCTCGTGTCACTTGCCACGTATTCGTGCAAAAATTATAATTGAACGCGATGTTTTTTGGGGGAAATCGTATCTGATGATTTATGGAATAATGTAAAAGCAAAGTTATTCAAATTATTATAGTAACTGTTTAAATTTGCATAATTAATGATATTGTAATTGTAATAATTGAATTATACAGGGTGTCCAAAACTTATTGTCCCACACGGAAAGTTTTACAGAGATATAACCTGGTATTTTAGTAATTAATACATACATACGAAAATACATACAAAAATGGATAACCTTCGCCGATTTTTTGATTATGAACTTCTGGAAGATGTGGAAGAGACAGTTGAAGGAGAATATCATCAGCGACAAAACAAAATGCGAGGAATCCCTTTGAAGAATTGGCCGATGACGGTTTTGTTGGAATATTTTAGTTATCTTTTCCCTTGTCACATTATTATTAAATTTGCAGGTTATTAGATCTGGATTGTCCTCTACATATTGTCTCAAAGTATTTTTTTGATTTTCTGTAACATTGCTGGCTCATTTTAGGCTTCCTTCAATATCCTTTTGGGATAAAAAGAGTTGGGACAGGCCTTAGGGGTCTAGAAAGCACATGTAATCTAATATCCTCTAGTAGAGAAGGACAGTAAATAGTGCCTCCTAAAATATAAGTCTTTTTTTAACTCACAATTCTTCGTCGTTGATAACAAAACGCTTAAAAAATACAAACGATTAGCATAAGAATCGTGCAGGAAACACAGTTTGAAAGACAAAAGCTTAAATCTCGGCCATAGCGAATGGCCCAATCATAGAGAACTATAGAAAAACGTCACGAATGCGATAAAAGAAGAGAAATCGTCATTCGTCGTGCAAGAAGAGGTCGAGGATCTCCATTTGAATGGAAATGGAATCATGCGAGGAAATATTGCGTAACCACAGCGATCTTACTCACGTCCTCAGGTGGTCTCGACGGATTCGACGGGCCCCGCCACACGCGTCGACGGCGACCGATCATAAAGCCTGCAGGTGACACGCACGAAGCTCCACTTCCCCTCGAAACACGCTTACCTGGAACGCAGAACAACCAACCAATCAGCGATGGAAACAGAGAAACAAGTCACTCTTTCATATAGTTCTCAGGATTTATAAAAATCGCTGGCAGTTCCATGAATTTTGATACAATAGTTTAAATATGAATTTACTTTATTCCCTCAAAAACGGGACTAAAGTGGCTCTTTTCTTACGCATACACTTTATTTCTGCATGTATGGGAGGTAAAGTATATTTTATTCCCTCATTTGTGGGAGATAACGTACTTTATTCCCATGATAAGAGAACACCATCAATATGATACATCATTTCCTAAACAGTAATTCGCCTAATTTACTAAGAATCACCTACATAAGAACGACTTCACCTTATTT
Source organism: Ceratina japonica (assembly GCA_019453355.1). Classification (NCBI taxonomy): domain Eukaryota; kingdom Metazoa; phylum Arthropoda; class Insecta; order Hymenoptera; family Apidae; genus Ceratina; species Ceratina japonica. Next base: position 7,300 of record SMSR01007761.1, on the reverse strand, counting down.
TCACAACCTAACCTAACCTAACGTAACCAAACTTCACGTGACCCAAGAAGAACCGTGCGTTCGGTAATAAAATAACTTCCTTTTGAGGAAGTTAAAACGAAAGCAAGAAAAACATATTTGCGAAGGGGGAGGAAGAGATGCGAGCCACGTAAGGCCCAGTTCGGCGGCGCGTTACCTAACCTGACCTAAAGTAAGCAAACTCAACCTGACCTAAAGTAAGCAAACTTCCCCTGACCTAACGTAAGCAAACTTAACCCGACCCAAGAAGAACCGTGCGTTCGGTAGTAAAAAACGAAAGCGGGAAAAACGTACTCGCTGGGGAGAGGAGGGGTCCGCGTAAGGCCCGGCGCGGCGGCGGCGGCGGCGCGTACGTGGGAAGAGCGGGACGAATAGTTAGGGTAGGTAAGGTAACAGTAAGGCAATCACAGAGGCTGCGGCGCGGGATTCGCGGCAGCGTTATTATCTACTTGGGTGGACAGGTGCCAGAGGGTTTGTAAAAGTCCGAGCGCGCGGCACGGTCAGTGGGAGATCGTTATCAAGGGGGATGAGAGAGCGACGGAGGGAGATAGACGAGGCGGGCGCCGCGGCGACCGCCAACCAACGAGTAGAAAAACCTCCGACGACGAAACGCGGAGACACAGAGAAGAGAAGAAGAAGAAGA
>SMSR01007751.1:0-22378 GCA_019453355.1 Ceratina japonica | reverse complement strand
AAAAAAATTGATTTATGTAGAACTTACATTTTATCATAAATCTCATCATAAGATGTCCACAGAGTAAATTTTACTGAAGGAATAACATCACCATGACTAATCAAAAATCTAACTTTCACTTCTTTGGCTTAAAATGTATATTGTATGATATTAGAAATAATATGTAGATGCTCAAATTTCAATATCGCGTGTGAAAAATGAAATGCCACTTCAAATTTGTGTATGAAAAATTGTTGGAAGTAAATCTGGAGGCATTTTTCTCAATACAGAATTTCTCAAAGGCGGTCTAGTTCTGTCAGTTTTGATTGCATTAACTTGACATTTGAAGAAAACAAAATCTACTACAGTAGATAGAATTTTATCTCTTCTAGTCGTAAAATGACATTTCTTGTCAAATATCCATTATTTCTAACAGAAATGGATATCTGCAAAAACGACTAGAACTGCAATAGTTGAAGCAATAATAGACAAACTTCTTCTTCTCTAAGTCTAATTAAAGCCGGGTAATTCTGGATACTATTTTGTCCATTTTAAAACAGACTTATTAAAAATTCTTTGTAATTCCAGAAGACACAGTGGTTTTAATCCTCAAAACAGATTTTGAAAATCATAATTGGAAGATAATTATTATACGTGAAAAATTTCAAACAGAGATTCTATATGATAATTACTTGCGAAATTTCAAGTGGAAAGACTGTATGATAAAAAATACCAATGCATGGATTTACCGACATCATATTTTTATTTTTTGTCGAATGTCCAACGCACGCACAACAAAGAACGCACGGTTCAGTTATTTCGCGCAACATGAATTCGCGGTTATCCGATGAAGCGGAATTTAGGACGGGATAAAAATAAGTCGACTCTTTTTCCAGATCACTTCGTGGTTCGCTTCCTAGCTTTTAGATATCGCCCTTGATAACGTTAATTAGAGTATTCTGTATTTAATTTATTTGTTGAATGTTTCACTTCAGTGATGTATAAAAAATGAACAAGAATTGGGAATAAAAAGTCCTTCGAATGCTGTAAACGAAGTATACTTTTGTAGAATGTAATACAAATATTTCAACTGCATAATAGTTACGAAAATACAATTTGTATGGACCTGCTTCATGTACATATTACAAATGCACTTACAATTCAACTCAATACATCACAGAAACGACAGATACACTAGAATAACTTAAATGATTACTTCATTTCTTCATTTTTTAAAGTATGGACGGAACGGAAAAAAGAAATCGATTTTATAAGTAAAAAAATACCGAAATTACCATTATTTATAACGCGAGTTTGGGAAAATGTCAATACATTTAACTTAAGACGATAAATCTGTCTCAAAAAGCGAATTGCTAAGCACGAGCATGATAAATCTGTCATGTGCGGAGGAACGATAAATCAGAATCCAAATTTACATCTGCTTAGTCATACGTGTACTGTGTACAGAAAAAATGTTAAGTAACGTTCATAAATCAGTATCGGGAATTCAAGGCGTACCAATGAAAGTCTTGCGAATAAATCTCTCCCGGGTGAGAAAACGCATTCTTTAAGACAAAATCATGAATCAAAGAGTTCTATTACGAACAGAAAAATAATGCGGGCATTAGAAACAACGGAATAGGGTCTCCACGCTGAGCGTAAATATAGAAATGTCTCTTAATTTAGTAAATGAGTACATCTTAGAAATTGACGATCCTATTATTTATGATTAACGAATTGCAGGTTTCATTTCCGAGTTTCCGTGCGACGAGGAGCTCGAACGGAGCTCGAGGAAAATCACTGCGATGGCAGAAATGAAATCGTATGGTGACGCGACGTCAGCACGGTAAGCCAAGGGCCGTGAACACAATAAAAAAGGATAACTTACCCAGATGATCCTGTTCCCTCTGAACCTTGCCGGGCTCGACGATCAGCAGGCACCAGATGGACACCAGGGACACCGACGAAAGTAATTTTCCCAATATTCCCATTTCTCTTCTTCCGGGCTTCCGTTTCGAAGCGATGAAAACACGGACCTCGCTGGAGCTCGAAATAAGCGTGCGCGCACACGGAAATGTCAAATCAGTCGAGTAGACACTGACTTTCGTCTTGACCGGGTTAATATTTTCTCCATTCGCGTTCTTCCTCTCTTTGTTTGTCTTCTGCACCCATCAATACGACCTCTCCTCTTCGGAAATTTGCACCACTCCTTTGACTGCACGATCTTTAAGTGAGCTAGATTCACAGAAATACGCGCACTGCAACAGAAATTATTTTCTCTTTAGAATGGAACAAAGCTTATAGTTCGTCTGTTGTAGTTATAATTGGATTGCGAATTTTTTATGTATTTATAAGAAAATTAGGTATGTTAAAAAAAAAATAATAGTACACAAAAGTGTATCAATCGAGTATCAACAGCAGAACGCATATTATGTTGAAAAGATTGAAGGACAATCTTATTAAACCTTATTTTTTATATTGGTCCTCTAGGTTATTTAACCTCTTGGTTATATTGGTACTCTACCTCTACTTTTATTTTGTATAAATATCCACAGTCTAGTTATAATATATTTTATTGTTAGCATTTATCTTATTATGTTTGGAGAACTAGCCTTGTTTCTCATTGTTCAATAATACAAAAATTTCGGAACTATGTATGATATTTAATACTTACATAAAATTGAATTATGAAAGAACTCTGTCAGTTCGGTATTTTGAATTATGTGGAAAATAGCCGGAAAACATCGAAGGCTTGTTTACAATTCTATACATATAAAATATCATAACCATAACACGTGTCATGCGTAATCCAGACAAATTTCGATGCTGATTTAAAAATGTATGCACATTGTACACGGTATTGATATATTTATTACAGCGAAATAAGCGCGTACATCACGTTTTCGCCTCACGTTTTCAAATTTTCATAAAAATGTATTACGAGATCTAATGGGTCTGCTTTAACGAATATAAAGAAGAATATAGAATAATTTGAAAAAATACGGAGGATATTTCCATATTCTCCACAAATTCCTCATGCTTCCCGATTTATTTAACTATTTCCAGTGCTTCTTTCGAGATCAAATAATCGAAACGCAACCAAATAACCAAGAATCAATTTCATTAATAAGTACAAACGCTACGTTGTTTGATACTGAGTCACTTTTTGAAAGCGGATGTCAAAAGCCAAATATTTTATTCTCTTTCTCTCTCTGTATTACATACATCGTAATGTAAATGGAAGAAAATGGAGTGCAAATGATGAGGAATAACGCGTTCCCTTTAAAATTATTTTACCTCTCAACGTTTCAAATACCTACTTTTTGATTATTATTTGTATTTCTGTGCTACGAATGATTTAATGGGCATCGTGTAGTCGACTAAGATTATATGAATTCTGATATAAATTTAATATCATATAAATACATACGGGAATATCGTTGATATTAGAACAGTTTTAATATTAGGATATTAATCTTTTTTCATTTGTTACACAAGGATCGAATTCTTGACGGATTAAAAATCTCATGAAATAACTGATTAAAAATCAATAACCGAAAGAAATAACGTGAAGTCGACGTTGATTCAATGTTGAGACTGTTGAGAGACGATTTGGTCAATTATGTTTTCATGAGAATTCCACACGTCTATCCTCATTCCCTGTATTCCGCAAATATCTGGGATTCTGGATCGAAAACCAGGAACGCCGGTACAACGACGTCAAACCCGTGAATTTTTCATCGAGATTGATTGCACACACACATTTTTACCGATTAAATAAAGTCAAATACATCGCATCTTATTTGGGATAGCAGAAAATTGGTTGTACGCAATCCACAGCGGAATGGATAAGACAGTGTAATGCATACAGAAAGTAGGTACTTATAGTACAGATGTTGACTCATGTTACCATTTCTCAATATACGTACGAATAATTACTACTTTTAACCATTGCATAAGAATGAATGTAAAAATGTTGAAAACGTTACTCACATAAATAAAGTATCATTCTTACTTGTGAAACAAGAGAAACAATTGAAACAGGGAATAGTTTAAAAAGAGGGAAAGGCTATTCAATGGCAGTATTGCAATTGCGGCGGAGAATACGGCGCGACATTAATTTTTAACACGGCTCTTCCGTTTACGCGGTTCAACTTCATAAGCTCGGTCGGACTGGGTCGGGACGCGAGAGAAAAGCGAAACAAAGGGAGAGGTTTTCATGTTCTTTGCCGCGCCAGCTCGAGAAACAGAAGCTCGGTCTTCGCTTTTAGAGAACGAGTGTAATTCACTGCTCGGGAAACTTGTACCCGGAGCATTAATATGACGTATTCGCGGAAACACGTTCGCCTAATGAGATTGAAAGTTATTGGGGATGCCGGTTAGCTTGGATGCATTAAACATATTAAACGACGACCCGACGCGAATTGTCCTCTATCAAATTTACCGACTCATAAAAGTATTAAACAGCAAAGTATGTTCGTGATTACATGGACATTATATACAAGCAACTTTTAGCAACGAACACGAGAATTTAATTCAGCGACCTATTTTTGAGTTTCGTTTTGTAAACGTTCCATTCGTATTGTCGATAAATATTTCGGGGCGTACGAATTTTAAATTATAACACGGTACACGGTACACATAAATTGCGGATAATGATAAAACTTTTAAATCGTGGAGCATTTGTTTCCTGGTTGCGTGTTGCCTGTTAAGGTTTTAATGATTTGCACAGCATCCTGTGAATAATTCTATAAAAATGTATTTTGAACATGAAGATATATTTATTTACTAACGCACAATACTCCGCTAATATACTGCAAACAAATACCCAAAACATATTATAATGTTTTTTGTGTTCTCATCTCTTATTTAATTCTTATCCTCCTTTTGATGACAGGTTTCTGAATTCTTCATCCCGATATTTTACACCTCACATTTGAGATGATGGACATGGTAAAAATCATAGCGAGAACACTGACACTTCCTATCAGTATCTGATTCGGTGGAGGCTTAAACGCGCAAGCGAGGCATTGACATCCTCTCAATTTATAGACCCCGTGAATCGATCTTGCAGCCATAACAGTTATAGTGTCGGGAACAGGAAATACTCGAGAGGAGGAAAAGAAGATATGATTTTCGTTCACCAAATTGAACCGCTTGCTTTTCATACCCTAGACATAAAGTTCTGTTCCGTATAACATACAACTTTCCCCTTGCGTAACTCCTATAAATATTTACGCTCTTTGCCAGAACATTGACTCAGTCTCCGACGAGGGAGGCAACGCTGACCTGATATACAATTCCTCTGAACACTTGGCGAACATCAATCCACGGGGGTGAAGAAATAAATGATAAATTAGAGAACAGAGTTATAGATTTGATGTGAAATTAATAAGTTTAGGATTGACATTATTCATTCAATAACAATTTGGTAACATTTGTGTACATAAATCCCACGTTTCCTTCTTCCACTTATTAAATCAACAAGATCATACAAAGAAAATTGTACTACTTTCTTGATTTAGGGAAATTATTCTTGATATATTTATTATATACGAATTGCTAATGTGTTAAAATTTTTAATTATACAGAGATTTCGTTTGCGCATTGGAGACCGACAAAATTTATGTATTTCGATAGACAGAGAGGGATCGATCTGGCCTACTTTAAAATTCTTTCGGATCGCAGGTTCGCAGTTAATCGGGCGAAACGGATTCCGCGCAGAGGGTGAATTGACGCGTTACAGGGGTAAATTTCGATCTTATAGGCGCCTCGTGTCACCGATAGAGAAGCTGTCATCGACAGGTCACTCGATTCGGGCCACCTCGAAGGCGTGACATGATGCGACGTGACAATATTAGCGTCGAGCGACCCGATTTGTATTATAACCCCGACTTTAGATTTTGGGATCTAAGGTCGCTTCATCGTCAATATCGCAGAATTTTAGGGCACCCTTAAATTTTTATTAGAGATCCAAATAAAAAAAAAATTCGTGACGTTTACTTCTCTGCTCGTGATCAATAACAATTTTTGACACATTTTTTTACGCATTATGCAATAAATCAAACCTTTTAGCATTTATAAGAAAATTGAATAATTTTAATATGAAAATTTAAAAACAAACGTTCTGAATAGAGGGAATACTTCTGCTACCAACAATATGCACAAAAGAAAACTTTTGTTTAAATAATATAATATAATAATATAATAAAAATTACCACACACAGTAGGAATAATTAAAAACATTTCTACGTTTAGATAATCTCCTTATGTACTAAATTACGTACGCGGGGAGTACTGATTCGTATGATTGGAAATGGCTTGTTCATACGCAGATAAAATTAATTGCTTTCATGTGGAAAGAATTTCCTTGCCTCGCTGCACCGACAGGAGAGATGTAATTTCAATTTTTGCAATCTCTAGCTCAGTAACTTCCTAGCAACAGCCGTGAAATCGTCTAAAATGTTTAAATAAACCATTGCACTGGATACGTTCTCTATGGAAATTGCTCGGAACAATCACTTCGCCAGTCAATCGAGGCTAGATTTATATCCGTAAAAAGAAAATGTTTTTATTTTATACATCTAACGTTTTGGACATTGATTGATAAATTTCTAGTAACCATAAATTAGTTGCTCTGACGAATAAAATATTGATCAATTTATTAGTTCCTCAGTTCGTAAGTCCAATATTATTAAATATATTATATTCTTTCCATTATACAATACAAATTATGGAACATACACGTGTATCCATAAACTGCCTGCATAATAGATTGAGATATGTCCTATTCATCATTTCGAAAATTTTGTTATCATTTATGTATAATTTGAATACTATTGTACACAACGTCACAAAATGTTTATTACATTTTGCCTCATCCCTTCGAGATAAAAAATATCTTATTTTCATTTCTTTACGAACAGGCATCGTTAAGCTTCTAAATGTAAGACAACCTAACAAATATCAATTCTGCTCTTGTAAAAGATTTAACCCTTTCACGACGACCACCGTATAATACGGCAGTTCACAAAGGCTGACGCCGTTTAATACGGCAGTCACTTATTTAAAATTCATTGAGCAATTACTTGCAAAATATCAAAAATCAGTATAGCGACTTTCTTTTAATATAACTTTTAACTCTACTGACGTTAATCCTACAAAACTCATAGAGAGGCGGCGAAATGTGGTCAGTCGCACAGGCACTCCGGCGCGATAGACTCCGTCNCAAAACTCATAGAGAGGCGGCGAAATGTGGTCAGTCGCACAGGCACTCCGTCGCGATAGGGCTAATAATAATGATAAGCAATTATGCGAGCCTGAAAGTTCTCAAGATTAATTCAAGAACGAGGAAAACAATTTGGCGTTGAAGAATTTCATCTAACCAATTGATGATGGAAGTCCGAGGAGTATCAAACTTTTCAGAGCTCTTCATCCGTTCGTGAAAAATACGAGATCTCTTTCTGACGCGCTCCACCGGCGGGAATAAATACGACCTTTCGCGGGCGAAACTTCGACGAACTGTAACAGATGGCTTCCTGACTCGGGCGTCAAGTTTCGAGAGAAGTGGCTAGGCACCGATATCCATCCACCCCCGTGCCCAGGGTAGGGGTTGGAAAGAGTTTAACAGCACCCCCGGGACGATATCGAGGACGCGACGCTTTCGACACATCGAGCATGATCTCTTTAAAGGGAGACTTCAAACATCAGGCCGGTAAGTAATCCCTGGCTTTGTCTCGAGATCTGCGAAATAGTTCGTTCCCAGGACAAAAGGAAAATGGATCCGGACCAGAAGATGGGAAAAGCATCTTGAACGGTTCATCCTTTACTATTTTGAGCATGATTAAAACGGGAACGACAGTCCTATTCCATATACTATTTTATTTCACTTTCTATTTTATTTAATACAATCCTATAAAAAGTGAAAATAGGATGACGAAAACATTCGCCAGGCGTAGTGCTTTTCACGGTTAACAAATAGGATTAATTTCTCGGAGCGTTGGTTGCGACTGTTCACGCTGAACCTGAAGTTAAAGACAAAAGTATTTACCGTCAGCGTAGTCGAAACTATAATCGTCCGTAACAATTAGGAGATTTCGAGTAAAGCCTCGTGAAAGGTAATTCCGTTCTAAAAAATGAAGGCGCTCACGAACGACAGATGCACCCAAAACGATAATAATTCCGGCGAGAAGCCTCGAGAGTGGATTAAATTTCAGAAGCTAATCCCCACTCGTCTGCGGCGCTCGTCAAACGCCAAAAGAGAGAATCAACGCCGTAGACGTGACGCTGCGTACCAATCCAAGGAATTAAAAAAATCTCGGCCGTTTCGAGGGGATGCAGCGTTCAGAAAGAAAGAGCACTCGGAGCATTTTCTCCCTCTGTCCCTACCCCTTGCTCACTCACTTCGACAGAAACGGTCTAAAGATGCTTTTCAGGCTCCAGCGCGGATCAGTATTCCCGTGCGGTGAGTGGCTTGCACGCCATGGTCGTCTCATGACACAACCCTTGGCCTTGCGTTTCGCTGAGGTATNCGGTCTAAAGATGCTTTTCAGGCTCCAGCGCGGATCAGTATTCCCGTGCGCTGAGTGGCTTGCACGCCATGGTCGTCTCATGACACAACCCTTGGCCTTGCGTTTCGCTATGAGGTACATAAGCCTCTTTAGGAAGAAACGCCTTCATGCTTCATGTATCAAACTAACAATAAGTTCGAACCGTGAAGAGCAAGTTGATGGATCGTAGCTTGATCGTGGAATGGATTATCGACCTATGGAAGACTGGCATCACTTACTTATTACATACTTATTCGATGGAGGAATAAATTATAATAAAACGAAATTTATTTCCTTTTTCCGCAGACTTTGCTATTAAATTGTAATGTTTAAAATAACGAGAATAAGCAGCGAAACGAAGAGCAACGTTAAAGATTCGAATACCAAGAGGATTGGGAATGGATAAAACGGGGAAAAAGGAAGGTAACGCGTGGACAAAGACAGATGAAATGGTCCAGGGAAAAGGCGCTGATCCGTAATCAATCACAATAACCTGGATATTCGATTTCTCCGACAATTCGAATCGTTCACCAATTGATTTCTTCCCAATCGAGCTGTAAGTGTTAAGGGACTTACCGCAGCTGTTTCAATGGATTTCCTATTTGAATTGTCGCTCGCGAAATTAGATAATCGAAACTAAGTATCGGTAATTATTAAAGAACGAATTTAGTATGACGGACATGCTCTTATCGTTATTGAATCAAGGGCCAATAATAAATTATATTTTAAAACACTTGGCACGAACATTTCTGATTTTACTCTTCAATTTGAGAATATCGAATACGGAGCTTTCATATTAAAGAATTTAATTTTAATATTGAATGACTGGATGGTTTTAATCAATTAGAATTTCCGTAATACAATCAAGTGGACTTGTGAAATGTTTAAAGTTAAGATGATTGAAATGATATATATTGGTAATTAAAGAACTGAAAAACTAGAAGAATTGAAATTTAAAGAACGAATCCAGTATGGAACGCGCTCCTATCGTTATTCGATCAAGTGCCAATAATAAATTATATTTTAAAACACTTGATCCGAACATTTCTGATTCTACTCTTCAATTTAAGAATATCGGATACAGAGCTTTCATATTAAAGGATTTAATTTTAATATTGAAGGACTGGAAGTTCCAATCAATTGGAACTTCCGCAGAAAAATGAAGAGGACTTGTGAAATAATTAAATTCGTATAGATAAGAAAAATATTTAAATTTAAGCGTATTGAGCATTTCAATCTTCGCCGGATCGAGCACGATCTCTTAATTGCTTAAATCCTTGCCACGCGCGGATTTAACGTTGCTAAGAGAATTGTTCATGCGCGAGAAAAGGAATGGCGGCGAGAGAGAAGTTCGCCTCATTTACCCCGACTAACCTTCGTACGATGCATTTGCGTTTAGAAGTTAATGCGAAATAAGACAACTCGAAATCTCGAATGATCCCAACGCGCAGCAGACGACTGTCTCTCGCCGAACGTAACGCTACGAAGTTTAAGACGATACCGTACCCACTGCTAACGTTGCTTTCCTTGAACTCCTAGCGCGTGCCAATAAAAAAATTACTCCTCCTCTTCCGTACTTTCCGGCAATTTTTTAAGTCCCGCCGGCCAAACGAATGGTATCGTCGTCAATTTTCTCGTAATGCTTCGCGAAGAAACAGCGGCGAACTAACGCTTCAAACGGAAACACAACTAGATCACCCACGCCGCGAAAGTTTTCAACGATGCAGCGTTATAACTTGTCGAACGCGGCTCTTATCGAAATTTCGCAATCAGTGCTTCCGCCACACCGTATTCTCCGCGATTTCTTACGTTTTGCCCTTTCCTTTTACGATCGGCTCGTAACATTTCGGCCGAACTATCGAAGACTAACAAGTAAAAGTCACGTTCGTACCGAAACGAGTAAATCACGTATCTAAAACTTTGCTAGTTCCATCTTTATGTAGTTAAGTCAGATTTTTGTCAAAATGTAGAAAATTCTTGATTACTGTATCCACGGTATAGAAGTATACATATATTCGGAATTGAACAAGGAGGAATTCTTTTGCCTGGCGAGTTTTGTGCCGCCCGTGTGCATGGACACGTGCGACGTAAAATTTATTCGGGGAAGTATCCAATTGAAATGGGATTTTGCGGAAGTACAACGGCCGGCACACTATGAGAACCAGTATCGTATCCTCAAAGGCGGATATTGCTCTAGGACGCCTAAGTTTCCGTGCCAAGAAGACGATGTAAAGTAAGTGGCGTAATCCACTTGGATGGTTTCGCGTTCTTTCTTCTCGGAATTAGAATATGTTTCGTTTTCGCTATTTATTACTCCTGAAAATTCGTTCTGAAACGTTAATATACTATGAATAATAACATAAATTTTTTTATGTGTACGTTGAAATGGGTGTCACAGGTTGAAAATATATTTTCTTCTATTCCGTGTCTCGTTTCGTTTGATTCCCCAGACGCTCGGAACGTTCTCAAAATTCCTATCCCGATTTGCATTTCGCACCACCAGCAGCGTTTACTTAATTGAATTGGTTAATAAACAAATCACGATCACAGGACAGCGAAATCGGATTCCATCTCAAGCCAATTATCGATCTAATCCTTAGTTGGTAGCGAAGTTCCGTGCTAGAACCCGTCGAATAGACAGTAGAGGAGCACAGTTGGCCAGACGGAGAGCCGGTCCTACCCGGAGCACAATAGCGTTGGCCAAGACGCGAGCTAGATGCTTGCTACCTAGCCAAATTCTCGTTCTCACTGGTACAGTCATCCTTCCCGGGTTATCGGTCCACTTTCTCGTAATCAACGTGCACAAGTATGCGCAAACCTGGCCGACTTCAGGAATATTGAGACCCCGGCTGAGAATTGCATCGAACTTCTCCTTTCTTCATTCGGTTCCGTCTCTATTTCCCATTCTTGTTCGCTTCCGGCTCTATCGTAGGTACACACGGGTAGGAGCACGAAGATGCCGGCAGACTCAGACATGCTTGCGCTTACACACAGAGCTCCCGTATGTCCCGCGGTAATTGCACTTCTGGGCTATTGAACTCCTAATCACGAAGTGACAACTGTTTCCAGGCGCGTTCTCCACGCATTTACCCTTGTCCTATGTCTCTATCAAAGCAGACTATTTGCCCCCATTCCCTCTTCTGGATCCGCGCAGCCGTGGCCGATCGGTCTAGAAAATTCCATCGTCGTGCCTCTCCTCAACTCCGACATCTCGTTCGGTTTTCGATCCAAGTCCTTTGTTTCTTACCCCCTTGCCATTTTCTTTAGTTTCCCTCGTTCGGCGCTCGTTCGGTCTTGTTCCCCTTACCTTCGCGACGACCCCGTGCCCTCGTTTCACCGTGATCTGCTGTGAAACGCAACGGAACGAAAAAGGACCCCGATTCTCCATTTCCTTTTGAAGTCCACGAAAACATTCCACCGTTCCTTCTACGCTGTTTAGTTCAATCCCTCTTTGTCCTCGACGCGTCTTTAATATCTTCCTCGCTCCAACGGTCCCTATTTCTCGTAACGGAGTTCTCTACACAAACCCCATCTCCTTTTTCTAGATGGTCCTCCTCATCGACTCCTTGAATTGCTCTCCCAGTTACGCTGCAACCATCGAAACTATTGTTGCACAAGCTAAAGCTAGCGCGTGCTTCCCAAAATAGCACGTTTCCTCAAAACACTGCCGCTACACATGTAGCTTCACCGATTTCAGGACTGCAAGTTGGGAGACTCAAACACCAGCAATCATTAAATGATATGAACGGTCAATAAAGGGGTTGACTCCGATTTCAGCGCGATAAAGCAGGCTGTCAAGGTTATCCACAAAATTAGCCAAAAATATGTACGGGAATGCATTTTCGTCCTTATGTGAGAATATTTTCCGTTCGTCAAGTATCTCCTCAGAAAGAAGAAAGTCAAATTTGCCGCGCTTTGGTCATTATTTCAATTAAAACATTTGTTTTGAATAAGAATATTCCCATATTCTGCATTATTTTTGCCTGGTTATTGATAACATAGAGCAAAAGTGGTCAAAACTTTACCGACGCTTGTCAGAAAAGTTAAGTAACTACCCTAGACCCTTAATGGCCTGACGGAATTCGTTTGCAGTTTCGATAGTTATTCGCCAATTATTATCGGATGGACGTTCAATCAATGCGAAAAACGCGATTAACCGATAAAGAGTAGACATCTGTTTTATGTGAAACCGTTGATCATCGGTGTCCAAAAATGAAGAAGAAGAAGAAGAAGGGTAAATTGCGATCGACGATGGAAATGAGCCGCGTCGATGAATCGCAGAAATTTCCGGGCGTTTCGTTTCCGAATCTGTGTGAATTGGGGCGAAACAAAAGTGAGAAACGAGAAAGAGAGAGAAAGAGAGAGAGAGAGAGAGAGAGAGAGAGAGAGAAAGAGAGTTGCCGAATAGTGGAGGTGGACAGCTTTGGAAAAAAAACTAGAGGAAACTCGTTGATTGGAGAGACTCTTCCCCGTGGTATGTATTAAATCGCGCTCGATATCAATATTTCGCGTGCCACGACATAAATATTTATCGATTCCGCAACGATATGCATGGATCGCTGCAGCCAGTATCGTTATTACCGTCAGACGTACGCGCACGTAACGCCACAAGTTCGAGGTACAGAACGTTTTTTGAAATACTCGTTCGGTGGGATTAAATCATCGGAGTACAAATAAAATATACAATTTTTCGTCAAATAGTCGCGAAACGATTTGAAAAATTCGTGACTTCTTTGAATCCTCTTTTGCATCTTTTCGCACGAAACTTTCACAGTATATTATGGTACGGAAACGTACAGTTCTATTCAACGTACCACATCTCTATATGAGTATCGAGTTTTATTTTAAAATGAATTTTTCGAACTTTAAAATATAAATCGTCCTCACAATCGTCTGATTTAACAGCTCTGGATTTTTTTATTTGGGAATACACCAAGGAGAACAAACTGGTAAACCAAGGACTTTTAAACACGTGATGAACATTCGAGCTAAACTAAGAAACTTTATGCTGAATACTTTAAGAAAAGAACATAGAAATGTAAGAAAATCAATTGAGTGAAGTTAAGAATGATGAATTGTTAGGTCTACCCATAGAGATAATACAATAATAATATGCATTATCTTTTAATATTACAATTATTAATTACTTTCAAACGTTTTACGATTTTTGCCACCCTGTATATGTAACTATATGTATGTAGATTTTTGACGATAAATCTTTCTCATCTCGATATATTTGTCGTAATCGTAATTGTGTTATTTTGACACTCACAAAGCTGTTCTCTTATTAAACTGTACAAACGATTATTGTATTAAGTCGAATTAATACAACTACAGATATGACTAATTACGAAGGATTAATGATAATTAATAATTATCAGATTACGTAATTATGTTATAATAGGTGATGCAGGGCAGGTAGCAAGTTCGTAATTGTTAAATATTCAGAGAAATATGTTAATTAACTCACCGCGGGGTACTCCAACGTTACCGACAAGCCGAAACCATAACCGAAGTTGCAATTAACCCGCGGCTTCAATTACACTTCAACCATGCCACAAATTCACGAATACCACAAGATAACGACACTTAACAATTCCCAGTGACCGACACTCGCTTTCGTCACCGCTTCCACGCGAGAGGTCACATTTTCACGTACCAATAGAATTTTCCCGCCAATTTCGAGCCACGAAATTCCTATTCTCTTTGCAATTTATAACTGACAAAATACGAGCGAACTGGACGCGGTGGACTTCATATTACAAGTTCTATTGCATTGCAATTATTTAAACACAGCGTACAAATAAAGACCACGTATTTTATTTGTATATAGCAATTTAAATGCAAATAATTATGCAATTATAAATAATCTTTACGTCGTTTGTTTTATGTTTCCAATAATACTTCTATTACACTGTAAAATATATATGGTTAAAGGACCGCGAGGTAGTCCGCGCCGCGAGCAGTGCTTAGCAGGCACTGATGGTGTTTTCGCGAGTAACTACGAACGCCGGAATTCCGTTTTAACGTCACGGCCCGATTTATATTTGGAGCGGCCAAGCCGACCGCTAATAATATGCGCATGCTATTGTCGATCCATGGATTATCCGCGTCCTGGAAACGAGAGGCGCTACCGCTGTGCAGAAAAATGCTTGAATCTTTCAGACCTACAATAATGGTTTCCGTTTACTGATTAGTAATTCAACGAAGGCTCCAAACGGATTAGAAAAATTGTGGTAATTAAAAGTTACTACAACGCTAATTGGATGGCATCGTATTCAAGTGAAGTTTCTACTGGTCGATTGTTGACAACTTTCAAAATCCGATGCACCATAGCTCACATGCTATAGAATTGAAAACGAACTTTTAGAACTATGTTTTATATATACGTATTTTAAATTCTGCATGTACGTAAAGTGCAAAACACAAAAATAAGAAAAATTCAATCCTTTTTCCCTTTTATCAATGGATTTATTGACTGCTTTAGTTATGTCAAATGATCAATCTATTTCTTCTTCTATTTAGTTTGTATATTTGTCGAAATTATTCATTTACATGACTATAAGAGGAAATATTTTTTATTGATTTTCTTACGAGGGTGTCTCTTACTGTCGAAGGCTTCTTACCTGAAACAAAAAATAAATTCACAATTTTATACTTAATGGTCATAACATATAATCATCACATTCAAAGCATATAATTAATTATCCGCAATTACACATCCATAAGATTATTATAATAATAACAATGGATTATTTTAAGACTTCCTAATAGTCTATTAAAAATGAAGATAAAGTAATTGTAATTTGTACGAAAATGAGTCGAGGAACGCAGTCGGAAAACGACCGATTTGGTTCCACTATTTATTCAGATTCGCCTGTAGCCTCACAAATCGTATCGCGAGTACATACCTATGTATTTACAGGCTTAGGAATTTTGGTGGATCTCGTGGGTTGTATGGATCGCGAGTCTTTCATGGAATTTCGGTAACGAATTCTGAAAGGAGACTTGAGCGTGCAGCAAAATTGCAAGGGCTTCGTTGCTACGTCACTCCAGAATCGAAAGTTTCGACGTAAGATGGTTTCTGGTGAGGTCAGCAGCGGAATGTGCCTCCCACGTCTCAGGCAAATTCATTCCTTGTCCCGCAGAAGTTACTTTACAGCAGGCGAATTTCGGCCTTAAGGAACTTATTGAAAACGGGAATAGGGATGAAACACGTGTGTAATAATTTCAATCCTTTCTCTTTATAGGAAAAAATATTACGAGGCTTCGACGATTTTAAATTTGTACTTCATCACACGCAAGAGTTTGATGAAGATAGTTCAACGATTTCTACATCTCCATTTCATTAGAACATCAAAAGGAGACATTAAAAAACTTCTGAAAAATTAAAAAATTTCTTCTCCACTTTAAATATCAACAGGGGCACAAACTTTTGACAACTTTTAAACTGTACATACTTTAACCAACAGGTCCGTAACAGAGTTAAAGAGCTTATCATATTTTTTAAACCGCTATTTCATAACAGCATGAAAAAAGCATTAAAAACTTTTGGAACATTTCTCGGGGTAAGTACTATGTGTCATAATTCTAAAACTAATTACTCCCCAGTCTATATGAAACAAGATATATGTATATGAACTTACATTTGACATAAGTTAAATCTGATTAACTCGTAATTGTATTATGTGTCTCCTCTGAATGAAGTACTGTTAACAAGTGGGCAATCATTGTATTTTAAATAAACCATACGAGTTCTACCTAATTTTCATATTTCTTAATATTAAATTTATAAAATTGTAAAAGTTAAACACGAAACTCCATGAGGATAATTCGTTTACGAGCTGTCAACGTACGATTGTTGAACGAAACCGGCGGGAAACAAATCGAAATTCGTGTGTAACGCTTGTTATACCTTCGGACATCAAACACAGTTCCATGGCAGACGTCCACTCATTTCCTGACTATTGTTCGTCGAGAATTTTTTTCAACGTTTTCGTTTATTATCGTGGACGCGTATCGCAAAATGAATGGCTGCAATTTTCGAACGCGAAATCGAAACTACGCGTACGCCTGGAGATTGATCACGGCGAACACGAATAAAACCAATCGTCGATGCGTCGCTGGAAAATCGTACGAGCAGAAAACAAAAAATAAAAAATTTGTAGACTCCGAATGCCATGCTAAATGTTGCCTCTGTCTTGGTTTCTTTCTCATTATATTGGTCCGTTGGTCTTTACGCATTAATTAATTTAATGTAGTTCGCCTACATAATTTTATTTCACTCTTCAATGAAAATCATCATTATTAATTAGTAATTTATTAGCTCATTCTAACGCAGTGATTCTAAATCTTTTTTTCGTCACGGTACATTTTTAATAATGTAATTTGACGGCAGACTAACAATAAGATAAATTAAAAAAATTTATTTGGTTTATTGATTGATATGATGAAATTGCTATGATATGTTTTGTAAAATTAACGTAGGATAACAATTAATAGGATAAGTAAGCAAAATGTTTATTTAACGATAAATTACATTTGAGTTTAGTGTTTTTTGACAATTTCACTCACATTTGGGCATAAAAATGATAACGCTACTTTCATTTCATGATTTAGAAATCTGGATCTTTTTTACGTTTTTATACATAAATATATGTGAAAGCCAAATATCCGAATTCGTACAAGTAAGATATGGAAAAACGTAATGACACTAAATTTGGATAATCGTATCTAAGATTAATCCAAAACGAATTAATTGATTCTTTTGAGTGCATTGAAATTAAATCTCGGTTATTCCACACCGAAATTAGTTTTCCCTCTTCGTTCGAAGTTAATTCATAGATTGACATGTTTTTTATCACAAACAGATTTCAAATCCAATTAAATTTTCTTATTTTAAATTTGGAAAGTAATGAACAATTCTTTGCTGTAGTATTGCCAAATGATCAATAACTGTTTTATGAATTATTTTATAACAGTCTTTTGGATCTGACTCAAACTTTTCTAAACTACATGATCAAATAAATATTTGGACTGAATGTAGTATCAATTGATAATGAAATGTAAAAAAAAAAATAAATAATTTTCATTTCGGGAGGAGCCACTGCCTGGCAGTGGCGGTACACTTCAAAAATCTCGCGGCACAGCGGTTTAAAATCACTGTTCTAACGTAACAATGTAGATTGTTAAATCTGTTAACTTCAACAAATTAAATTTACCAAACTATCATGAAACAATCATTCACTTTCCATGACATGAAAGAGAAAATACAATTTTAGAAATTTGTTGTATCGCATGAATTTTTATTTGTATCCCATACATTCCCAATCTTGTTAAGTCTGATATAGCTATGTATTTGCGAGGCGTGAAAAAGTTCCAGTTTTTATTACCGACCAGTTTTTATGCGAATTCTTGCACAAAAAATATTTCACTGCGAAAATTAAACAATATACATACATGTAATTATTATCGTCAGATAACATATGTATATCTAACTATCCTAAAAATAAAGCAATAAACTTCTAATTTATTTTATGATCAAATGAATAAAATACTTTCTTTTCTTGCTACTCTTTTTTCATTTTAATTCTGTACCAATATTTTCTTCAATATTAAATCAATACAATAGGTTATTTAATGTTGAACACCTGTATTGATATCCAATGCGTAGAAGTGGATTATAAAGTTTTTCCTTCATCTTCGCGCTTCGCTCAAAACAATCGGAAGCACTGCTTGTAATCGCGAAAGTTCGAAGTAACAAAAGCTCCCGCTACTGTACTGCAGCTAAGACCGAAGAACCGACAGTCACTGATTGACATCGACTAGCATCGACTTAATCCTCGCTGGATCCTCATCGAAGCTAGTTGGATGTAACCACCGGAGTTTCGATCAAGCTGCGGTCTCAAGTTTCCAAGAACGATGCGACGCGACGGCGAGATGCAAACGGGTTAGCTGCATTCCACCCTTGGAGTTTTCCTTGGAAACTTTGAAGGGGCTTTACATACACTTCGAAGGTCTTGCCAGGAAAATCCTGCGTCCATTGCAAATGCCATTGGCCAAAACTTTGGCCAAATCGATCAGGAAACACTCAGTCAATTAGAAATTCATCCACTAGAGGTTTTCATTAAAAATGCGCTATTATATGGTTTAATATATGAGGACCTAAAAAATCGTAAAATATACTTGTTCAGCTGTGATTTTCAAATAATTGAACTCCGCATGATTCGTAAAATTGTACTCTTAATCAACGGAATTATCATGTGCAGATGCTTGGTCTAAAAAAGAAATCAAACATCGTTCAACTCTATTTGCAAACATTAAATAACTTTCATCTTAAACAACGAAGTCAGCAACTTCCTATTTTGCATTTCTTGACAATGAAAGCGCATACTACCGCCATCGACGATCACCGATACATCTTCGGTTATTCATCGCCAGCATCATCGCCGTGACACAACCTATCTGGTGCTCCGCTTTTCTTTTCAATGTCAAGAAATAAACGTGCATATCCGGTTAACAATGGGAATATAACTCATGGGAGACGGTCGAATTCGAATATAACCGATCTATTGTTGCCGAAAGGGAGCGACTTCCTCGCTCGCGCCGCGACATTGTGAAATATTCATGAAAGCCCGACCCGATTGTTCGTAGCTAATGAGAAACACGCAACGCGGGCATAAAAAAACAGGTATGAAGAGGTGAGTGCCGAGATTAAACCAATATAGCCCGTCCGTGAGGTTTTACCGCGATGCAACCTCGCGTAAATTTTCATTTACTACCTGCGCCCTGCGTAATCACGTGCACTGCAATTTTCATTATTGAGAAATGGAGATCGTACCGTATGTACAAAACGAATCGTGAAAATATTACCGAAACCTGCTTCCTTTCATTCCTATATATCTAGATATTCGACATAAATAATACGTCTTCTCTGTATTCTTGAAAGTATGTATCGGTTGATTTGTTCCAGAAAATAATAATTATTATTAAAATCAGGCTTTTATCAAAATCTTCATATAAATGTGAAACATGTTTATGAAATAAACTGTAACTGTAAGAGATCGTTTAATATGTCTTTTCAGAAATGTGCCGATAATTTTGACTTAGACCACTTTCACAATTATGAGCACAAATATCAAAAACCTGCTTAAAATCCAACTGCAGTTAAAACAAGATTTTCGCCAATTCAGAAGCGAAATAGGAGAATATATTTTTACGGGAACAGACAGAAAATTCTCGGCAAAAGAGTTAACCGACTGACGTGGTTCTCTATCGCATAATAGAACGGACAATGGACATTCTATTTCTTCCAGTTCTCTCCCGGGGAACCATTTATCACTGTATCATCGGATACATCTGGCTTTCGTTATCTCTTCCGAGGCGAAATAAAAGAAATCTTCAGGGGTTGAATAGGGGCTCGTACAAGCTTGCGAAAAAACAAAGCCGTTCGGAAGAGGGACGGGACGAAATTGAAGAAAAGAGGGAGCTACGGCGGTGGTAGACGGCGAGACAGAGAGAAAGAAAGACAACGAAGTGAAATTCGCTCGCTAGAATAGAACGAATCAAGCCAAGTGGAATGTCTAGCATCCGAAACGGTGGGCGATTCATGGAGAAAGATCGTGAGCTGCCTGGAAATCTCTTTAAAGCCTTTTTTTGCGCCAACTGTATGACCGCTCTCGTTTCCTTTTGGACGAGTTAATAAAATTATCGAATGACGGCAGGCGGACGTCCGAGCCGTGAAAGCATAACGCCCCTTTGAGTTTATACCCCTCTCTCGACCGGCTCTTTGACACCAGTTTCTCGGACAAGACGCCGTACTCGCTGGATTCCCACGAGGAAGAAATGTACATTTGCTGACGCTTATAAACTTTATGACTTTGTACTTGTACATTAAAAAGTTTTATCTTCATTACATTTTTCGGACATTTGACATACACAAACTTATTGTACATAACTTTGTTGTAATAAATGGATTTCTCTTAAGCGCAAATAAGAAACATAGTTGCAGTACAGCTTTTGATACTTCGTTTTACGATGTACAGGTCTGTGTGAAATCCTGTTGTCCAACCTAACGATAAAAGCGTAAAGCTATTCGTCAATATTTACCAGCAGGAAATTAAGCATCGCCCCGGTCATTCATCTTCGGCATCGAGCGCAATTATCAGCATAATGCACACAGATCTACGGAACCTTTGTGATTTATCAACGTTTGAGAGCAGCGCAGTCGACCGTTGAACGCGGAACCACGGATCCCAACGATTTTCCCACTGAACAGCTCCTCCATCCCTCGCGTTCTCCTATATTTCTGTGTTTTTCCTCCCACTCTTCTATCACGATCCAATCCCATATTTCACCCTTTTTCTTGTTTTCATTTTCTCTTCTTACCATTACTATTTTCCATATCTTCGTACGTTTCCCTTTTCTCTTTATTTCTTTATTTCACATGGTGGCACATTTTTATTTTAACGTCAGAATGCATTCCTACTTTTTGATCATTACACGTACGAATGACACAACGCACAACAATTAATCCAGATATATGTATTTAAACTGAGAAGCATGATAACTCGATTGAAAGACCACATTGCTATCTCCATTAACATTGTGTAAGTTCAGGTATAATGGTCAGAGGTAAATTGAAATTTTGGTATCCGTATCGAGGAAGGGTGTATTAATCAGAGATCGACCGGTAGAAGGCTACCGGGAACAGGCTAAGGGGTGTAGTTAGTATAGAATTTAGGATGGTGCAATTATTTACGTGAAACTTCATGCCTCAAACACTTGCAGTAGACAGCGTCATGAATACGTAATTCTGTAGAAAAGAGGTTACTACCTTGCACTAATAAAAGATACAAAATTCATTCAAGGAAAATTCTAAATCATTCACATTCTTCCTAAATAGAGTTTTCGTCTTAATTTATTCATCGATAATTTTCATTCATTTTCTTCGTCATATACTTTCATTCTATCTTCTTTATTAATTAAATTAGAGAAAATTGCAATAAACAAAAATAATTAATAACTATATAACCTACATATGTGACAATCTCTGAAAAGTTTTTAATAAAAGAGAAGTTTCATTTTTGACCCTATTTTCGTTATAATTAAAGTCATAATATAAAATTGCTACTTTAATGATAGGTTACAATAGATTGATATCAAACAAGAATTATCCTAGGCGGTGAAGAGCGCGTATTGTGATATTTCAAGTATTTTTAGTGTACTTGAAAGCAATTACGGAGAATATAACAAAAAGTGGCACGCGATAAGTGGATAAACGGTTTTCACAACAAATTCATAAGTCCCTTCGTTAACGACTGGATATCAAGCTTTTAGAAATTGCTCCATGTCAATGATGCTTCAGACAGTCGGAACCTAAAAGAGGGGAGAAAAGCGAAGGATTGAAATTAATTTTCCTCTGACAGTGGGGATCGGACAGCGTTATTGCCATAAACAAGGGTACTAATCAGAGCAAAAGAGTTAATTCTCTGGAAAAAGTTTCTCAGTGATGCACTCCAGTAGCCGGTGTATCATCGAAACGGGTGAATACCCTTCGACAGAGGGAGAAAACTGGCCATCGACTGAAACATAAATAAAAAGTCCCTATCGTTTCCGGCGCAATGAGTTTGCAAACAATCACTTCCTGCTCGAGCGATGTTTAAAAATCAATGTTAAACAGAGGGATCGCGTTGCTCTCCAATGGCACGTGCAATTTAATCGTTTGCAGGAGTCCATTGGTACCGCTCCATTTACTAAATAATATTGATTAAACGTTATCTTAAAATAATTCTGCAGTTATGTAATACTCGTAGTAAAATTGATAATTGATCTTATTCCATATTGTATGC
>SMSR01007720.1:8887-21468 GCA_019453355.1 Ceratina japonica | reverse complement strand
GAGAATTCTGTTATTCTGAATTATTTTATTCTAAATTCGCACATTTTTCTCGGAAGCGATAATGACCGGTCTAAAATAAATAGAAGCGACGTCACACATTTTCCAGGTGAAGAGGAGGGCCGCGTGTAGTCACGGTTAGGCGCGAGTATGTACGCGATAGCGTTCGCCGAGGAATGTCCGCGATACCGGGGATCGATATTACCCGGCAACGTGTCGGGCCGACGCGTATACACGCGCAGATGCACCGCTGTGGAGGGCCGCAAGTGTACACGCTCGTGTTATATGTGCTCCCGAGCCCGTGTGCAAGAGAAATGTATTTAGGTACATACTACGAATGTGCCACGTATGTAGCCGGAGAGTTATCCACGTCGAAAGAGTTAAAGCAAATTGCACGAGGCTGGTTGCATCGGTTTTGCACGCTTCCCCGATCGTATCTCTCTCTCTCTCTCTCGCTTTCTTTCGACGCACAAAACGAATCAATAAGAATTAGTCACTTAATATAATACGACGTTCACTGATTCCGTGAGAGAGTTTCACATAATTAAATTCGATATTTATTGAAATATATTGATTCGATAAATTCGTGGGAAACAGCTTGTAATGAGGTAAAAGGATAAATTAGTATTTTATGAGGCTAGTCTTATTAAATCACTCTGTCTACGTGCTGCAGTTTTTGTTTTCCGTCTTTTCGTCGTTTACGGGTTATCGGCTGGCGCTTGTCGTGGTCTCTGCGGCTCGTTAAAAGTTGATTGGCAGCGTGACGAGTTATGAAAGAGATATCGTGTAATCCCGAGATGCTCGATTCTAATCGATTTTAGGGACTTTGTAGGATTCGAGTTCGAAGATCACGTTCATCGATCGTCGAAATTGTTTCGTAACACGTGAACTCGTGATTTCGATCTTGTTTATAATCGAATAGTGGAAGGTTACGCCTACGAAAATGTTTCCAATTTATCTATAAATTTTTTAATTGTAAATAAGATTGCAAGAAACACGTCTGGACTATCCAGACATATTATTAAATTTCCTAGTTTCTTTGGAAACAGGTCAATCGTCGTGTCCGTAAAACACGGAGAAAGGACTCGATTAATGGAGCGTAAGCTCACCAATTAATACCTGATTTCTCTGTGCCCGCTTTCCGAAGCAAAGGCTGATTCGGAACGGCGACAGGGGAGGAGGAGGAGGAGGCGGCGCGCACGTAAACGCGAATGTAAATGCGTCTTTTATCGTCGAGTTAATTGACCGTGCACTTTAGGAACTCGAAAGCGAGCCGTGAAAAGGCCGAGTTAATTATCCCGGCCGGCGGGGCAGTCGCCGTCTAAACGAGATACGATTTCTGAGTGGGAAGATTCGCGGCGGCAATAAAATTATCACCGCGGCGCGGCCCGAACGGGCCGAACGGGTTTTTAGTGTCTAAAATTGGATTTGATCCGCGGGCGAAAAAAAAACTGGGATTAGGCGCGCGGACGGTCGCGAACTGCGAGCGAGAGGAAGTTGTTAGTCACGTTCATGACCGTCCGGAGAATGACGACGCAGTTTAGCTGCCAGGACGTTACTTCGGATTTATTGCGTCCCCGACGGGGACCCCGACCGGTTCGAACCCGACAATGGTGACACGGTTCTGGCCGCTTTGTTGGTTCCCGAAAGAAGAAACGCCAACCAAACGCGTCCCGTTCGATCCTTGCAAAAACTATCTATAGCACAATTAATTTCACCGCGTTAAACTCTTAATCACCCCCCCGTTCCCCCGGAAGGGGAAAAAATAATCTGTTCGCTCTTCACGTTTTTCCTCTCCGCAAAGTTAATTTTATGCACACCTCCGCGTTCTGTGTATAGCCGCGTTTAAAACGTTGTTTTGGACTCTTTCACTCGTTAACAGCCGGGAGCCAGCCATAATTCGTACTATTCTGAATTCGGTGGAATGTAATTTTTAATCTCGCCTCACAATCGCTTATTTAAATTTCGCAACCGACTCGGGTTCGTATTAGCGCGCGGCCGTCGGCTTTTCCGTTCAGTTGACCGAAATGGATGTTAATTCTCGCCATAAACCCCGCGTAACGATCTCTAATTTCAGGTGCGCCGGCCAATGTGCCCCGCAATTCCATACCCTCGCCCGTCGCGTATATGTTTTCCATCCCCTCGCCTCGTCCCCTATTCCACGCCCGGTTGCATTTCACCGTCTCTTCCACCTGTCTGTCTCCCGTTCCCACTCCCGCGTCCCCTATTCATCTCGATTATTATACCGCCGTACAGAGATTTCATAAAAGCTCGGTCCCGCTTTTACTATTTCCTAAACTCCTACATCTTTTTTTTTTCTCTCGCCTCTCCGTTGTTAATTGCCCGGAGCAACAGGTTCATCTAGGAAGGTCCGGCTTCGCTATCCTCCCCTGGATATATCCTAGATAATCATTCCTCCGCGTGAAGATTAATCACAAACGCAACGTCATTCCATTGTCCGAGATCGGTGAGTCGTGACTGTTCACCGACAATTACACATCAATTTGCACACGGAATCTGCGACCCTCTAAAACTTTCCATACTGAGAGTTATAACTCGAGATTTGGTAGTGTTGATGTAATTAATCGAATTGCTTCGAAAACTAATAAGCTAACTCCTTGGGTACATTTGATTCATGATCATTCACTTGTGTTTGTTATAAGCATATTAATTTATTTTTGTTTTGCAATTCTAATTACTTGAAGACATCTTAATATTACATATGTCACCAATATTTTAGAAATAAATAAATTCTTACGTAAAATGTACTGCTTTTACATACAACTCTAAGGAACCAAAAATTATATCCGTTCCACATGCAAATATTTTCTCAAATAAATTCGTACCCAAATGATTAAATCATCTTTTTGACATTTTTCACGAATCTGAGTATGTTATCAGACGCAAGCTGCAGATCCACTTTTTAGATAACATTCTGAGATAGAATATATCTGCTTTAATTGCATTTCGTGTGATGACTAAACGCCATTTTATTTGCGCTTAGTGTTTAAATATTTGTATGCAATGTAAATGTTTCTCTGCTCTATTATACTATGTACAGTATGTTTTTTTTTAATGGGTTACTAGCCCGTAAAATAAACTAAACTAAGCATTTGGATTTTAACGTCCAATGATAGAATTTTTAATAATACTCAAAACGACTTGTTATTTTTGGACGAATACCTCAACAAGAGTCAGTTTATTTCCATAAGATATTATAGTTAAATTTTCGACTCGGGGGGAACTCTTCTCGTTTAGATACCTTTTAACTCCCGACGAATTAACGGGATTATACGTAAAAACCCGTCGTCCGGAAGAACGGGCGCATAATTTTTTGTACACAGGTGGAATTTAATCGGCGGGTTAATCGCGGCCGCGGCGTTAATTCGGAGCGACAAATTAAACAAGAGTAATGGAAACACAATGGGAAACGAGGGGGAAAAAAATTGTAATTCATTCCTTCGGCGATCGATCGATCGAACGGTCTGTTTACCCGGCCCTCGACGGTATGCGTACAGATACCGGTTAATTCTTTGAACCGCGCGCGGCCGCGTTCCTCGCAATCGAAATCGCATTACAGATTTATTCCCGCTGTTACCGTCCTCTTCTCTATCCCTTCCCGGGGCTTATCGCCGGCCAGATAAAAACTGAAAACCAGTTCGAAAGCCAATACACAGCGCTCGCCGTCATAGTCCTCTTGTTAGATTACAAACCGCGAGCTTGCTTTACTCAGTTCTACTCTTAAGTTATCTAGACGCGAAAAGAGGGAAGAGGGGCATTTTTCGACCCGATTCGGATCGCGTCCCGGCTCGATTTACGACGTAAACGTTAACGTAACGACGCGACAGTTAGACTAGTCGCCGCGCTCGATAAGATTACCGAGGCTCTTCGCAGAAACTTCGGACCGCCGTTGAGGGAAACGGTTGTTACGTAAATCGCGGAACGGTGACCGAGTCGAACCCGTTCAATTTACGAATCGCGAGAATTCTCCCCGTCCATTGTTTACTCGGATCCGGCAACGGGATAAGGAGCGTCCGTTTCGAATAAGATACCGTGCAGCCGAGCAGATATGACGGCGCGGCCGGTTTATCTGGCCACTTACGTCAACCGGGGATCTGCATGCGAAATCGCCGCGAAAGAATTGCGTTATTCCGCCGAACAATATATATTCGAAGCTGTTCTGACATCGGTAAATATGTATACGTTGTTAAATTAAATGCGTCACACTGACGCCGCTGTTAATTCGACAAACGACGGTATTAATATTAATATCGCGACCAACGCGCTGCGTAACCGTATCAAAATTTGGATTTCAAAATATCCACACATTTACCCTGTTAATTGCTACGGAAAATCCTGGAGCGGGGAATGAGAGTATTTATAGAAAAATGGCGTCTACATCCAACGTAGAGAACGTCGAAAATCAAATTCTTAGTTTAGTTTAGTTTAGTTTAGTTTAGGGCTTACAAATGAGCCGAAACGTTGTACTTTACAAATATCTTATGGAAATAAACTGACTCTTGTTGAGGCATTCGTCCAAGAATAACAGGTCGTTTTGAGTATTATTAAAAATTACTCCTATATTCCTATGCTTAAGATATGATTTCAACTTCCATATCCTTCTGTAGGATAAACAGGTTCAAAACCATAATTAGTTTTTCGACTCGGGCCTGATTTATAAGTCGGAGGAAATGAAATCGTAATTAGCCGCGGTCGATCGGGGATCGTCTTCGGTGCGTTCGCGATCGGCAACGACGGCAAACGGATTGGCTCAATTTGTCCGATTGAAACTATCCCGACACTATGCCCGGAATTCCTATTAACCTTCCTCGATCTCCCTCGCGCCTGCTCCCTTTTTCACCCCCTCACGGCCTAACTAGCGCACCCCTACAGCCGGTTTTCCTTTTCGTCGCCGCGTTCGCTATGTCTCTGTCCACCCCCGCCGCCGTGTAACAGTTCGGGGTTCCCGCGTGACACGATATTTCACCCTGGGAGCAGCCGGCCTGGAGGGGATTCCTTGGCCCGATCCTCGAACAGGGCTCCAGCTCCTCTCCAGAGCGCCGCGTGTCCCTTCGTTACTTGCATTTGTACACGTCGGTCCTCGCCTCCCGGTATTCCCTCGCCCCGGCATCCGTGGAACGCGAGTCATTTTTTAGTAGCCAACGCGCCCTGTTGATAGTTCCTTCCGGGAGAAATTAGGCCCCTGCCCCTGATTTATGCGTCACGCCTCCGTCCAGAGATGATATCGCCGGGAATCGTTTCTTAACGAGCGTTTAAACGACACCGACGGCCGGAATCAATCTGACCGGTTATCGTTCGATCGAGAACTCTCCGCGGAGTATGTACTGAGGACAACTTTCACTCGGTTCAAAATCAAACATTCCAGTGGTTATGCATAATTTGAAAACAGGTTGGGATCGAGGGAGGGAGACAGAGTGTGTGTCAAAGTGTTAAGACGTTTACGAGGTGAAAACTCGAAATCGAATTCGGCGTCCGGGACTTAGTTCGTTCGTCTCCGTCGGCGAGTCCGTCGGGCGAACGAGGCGAAGTTTGTTAGGTAGTTGAAGTCCGGGGAAGTTCGTAGTAAACCGGGACCAGTTACGCTTTGATTAGAGATCGATTAAAATAACATTTTAGCGAACATTTTGAGATGTTGAAACACGGTTATTAATCAGGGAACCGGGTCGGGCCGTCGAAACGGAGTTCGTCAAAGGAGGCAACGGTTCTCGTTAATCATTTATTCGGTCGGAGAGCGTAGAGAGAAGTCGGTAGCGTAATGTATTAATCGTTGGAGCAAGTAGAAATCAGTCGGAATAGATCCCGGCGTGATATTTCAGCTGGAAGAACCGGGCTCTTCGTTGCCCCCTCGGAGGCATTCGCATTTATTACGAGCTTTATTCCGTCGAGCTTCTTCCCAGCGATCGGCTATATAACCGACGCAAACACGGCCCGCCTCGCTTTCATTCACGGCCCGGAAATCAATTATTCATACAGGATTCCCTTCGCTGGATTCGCTCGACGACCACTTCTTCTTCTTCTTCTTCTTCTATTCTTTGTTACACATTCTATAGTAAATAAAGCTCTCTAAAATTCCACACAGGATAAAGTTCTTTAATCCAATACTAAAAATCTTACACCGTTTCAAAATGTGTCCGAATATTAATGGAAGTCACTGTACATCGTCGATAAAGGTTGCGAGTCTCGATTGGAATTCCGACTAAATATTTTAAGAATTGACGTTAGTCCTCTGTTAAAGGGCGTGTTCGATTCATGTATACAATAGATAAAACTGTCCACGGAGGGTGTCGGGTCGTTGAAAGATTCTTAGGATTCATTAACGAGGCGCTGGGGTCTCTTGAAGAGGGACGATTCGCTTTGTTCAGCAGCGGAGGGTTTTCGAGAGTGGCAGTGCACGCCGGAATAATGGATGACTCCGGTAATCCGTCGGCGCTCGTTGTCTGCCAGTCGATGACAGGGCCGGCGGTGGCGGAAAAGACGAAACGAGGGACATAAAAAACGCATTGGTCATTGGTTTTCGCAGGGCCATTGTCGCGCACGTGCCGGTGCGCGTCGCAAATTCCCTTCTAACGAACGCTCGGCTAAATTGAAGCTCCCACCTGCGTGCGGGGGCGGTAATAAACCGGGAACATTTATACACAACGTTTATTAGAATCGACTGATGATGATCTCGGACTAATTTCTGCGAGATCGGTCAATTGAATGGAAAAATTGGATCAGCTCGCGCGTGTTTGAACGGGGACCGCGCAATCAGTAGATCGTCAACAATCTTTGTCAGAGATAACACGGCGCGGGCCTCATTTACATTATCGCGTGGACGATCCTCGCCGTCCAATTGACGAATCAATTAACCCGAATTCAGCGGTGTAACGATTCTGTAGCCGGGAGATTTATTGCGTCCTCGGAGCGGCACGCAATTTTTCATTATTGATACATGGCCCGGACGAGCTCCGGGACAGAGTACAGGATGTTTTCTCCTCGGTCACTCCCTGCATCGCATCGATAGATTTCGGCGATCCGTGTCCGCGCTGTTTCTTTTTCTCCGCCATCTCCGCTACCGAACATTAATCACCGCAACTTTTCAAGGTTGCACCCGAGATTCTGGCAACCGAACATCCTGGAGAACGCTCTGAACGCTTCAGAATCTTCCATCTCGTTTTTTACGGACTATGCTATTTCGTTTCACGTCAGATATTTGCTCTGTCATTTTTTAATAGTCAGAGAAACCATTTGATACAACGAGCGCACATTGATTTCACTTTGCATTAAAAAATCTGCTGTTTAATCGTAGATCGATGAGTGGATGGAAAAATTGAGTTCTTTAGACGTACAGGTATTTAGAGATTACGGAAGGCGTAGTAGTTCGAAAAGACAGGCGATTATGGCCGGGTGTCCATTGTATCCGATTGGACGCGGAATGGCTCGTAAGTTGAGGCCCATTGTGCCTCCTCGGTTCTGTGAAACGCGTCTCTCGTTCCTGACAGCGTTACTTTCTCACTGCCGGACCTTTCAACCCCGTTGCATTCTCTCGCAGAGGCTGAAAGGAAATTTTTAATTCCGGAAACACTATACGCCGCTACGAAAATTACCGGTTGTAACGTTTTATATCGATCCCTCGCTCCTCGTCGCTTTTACGGAGCATCGAATTGGTCCCTTCTTTCCAGTTGCTCTTTTCCATTCGCCGGTGCAAGTCCACCTTTGCCTCGAATTACAAGCGTGGTGGCTCGGCGCCGGTCGAATAAATGTTATTAATATTACATTGTGTTTCGCTGGACCATTAATAATCGCGGCTTAAATTAGTTACGCGCGCGCACATGAAATGAATTGGTAAGTTCGTTCCGGGACGGGGCGGGGGCGACTGGTAATTAATTTCAACCTCGCATAAGCGACTGTAAATTACGGCCCGGTCAGGTATCGAGGGCACGAATTTATCGATCGTTAAATATTGTTTTTGCACATTTTCTCTTCGTAAATCCGTCGTAATGACCAGCTCGCCGTTTCCGTCTTACTTAGTCAGCAATTCAGAAAATACGTTGACACGGCGAGTTCTTGGAATTCCGGAAAAATTGTATTCAGAAAATAACGTGTTTGAGAAAAAAAAGCGTGGTTCTCCCATTTCCAGAAAACACTCAGGTCAATTTTCCCGCAAGCGTTCCCACTTCTAGACACCCTTCAGAGTTCCAGACTAAATATTTTTCCAAGACAGGACTCACCGCATTCTTACCATTTCATCCTTAATACAATCCAGGCGAATGAAAATTATTCTGATTATTTCGTTTTCCAATTTTAGAAACACCTTTTCCAAACCGATAACCTATTTAATTGATATAAGATATTTCATTAGAAAATAAGCAATGCTGGTTTTAGCTTAACAATAGACATACCACCTTTTTTTATACACGTATTTCTCCATTTAAAACCAGTCATTTCGTTTGGTTTGATAAATCTAGTGTTAAATAAAATATGACATTAAATTTTTTGCTCGCAATTTCGTTTTAGCTATAAAAATAGTTCGGCAATCAACGACCACAGGAATAGAAAATTATTTTTATCTATGAAAATGTCGTTGCTTATCTCCATTTAGAAATATGTTACACAATCGCAGGCGATAACTTCGAGTCAGATACACGTGCATACAACAAAACGTTCTGTTTCCGCCATAATTCGAAACGTGAAATATCGTACGCGCCGGGATAAAGTTTAATATCTGTTTAACTAAAGATTTTGTCACATTTTTGACATTTTTGTTGACTCCAGCTCAGTCATTAGAAGAAAGCTTTGTTCTTTCTTTGCTTCTCAGTCGTTATAATATCTCTTTTTCTTTTTTGATTTAAGGCTTTCACGGTTATTGTTTATTCTGATAGCATTCATCTTCCGGATTGAAACCGTGTATTTTTGACAACTCATATGCCGACGTTTCACCAACGTTGCAGTTAGCTTCATCAGGGCTGTAGGCTCTGATACTGATTTGTTTTCATGATCTCTTTTTCTCTTTTTTTCTTCTTTTTTTTACTGCTCTGTACCACTCTCTTCAATATGTAAAAGAGTTAATTACCCGTGAATTAAATAAATAAATAAATAAACTTCGGTCGCACCGGCGTGGAATTTCTTCTATCAGGACTTTTACACCGGAAAGTTCTCTCTCAAAAGGGAGGCGTGCTTCTCGGAAGGTTGAGTCTCTTACATGTGTTTCGGGCTAGTCGTGTTCTCCGGTCGAGCGATCCCCGGGTCCGCGTTCGCCGCCTCTTCCACCTCGGGTGCTGCCCTTTCTCCACCGCCGGTCCCCGGTGTAGGTTCCCCGGTGCCGGTATCCTTCCAATTACCGGATGCAAATATCGGCGGCGCGACACGGCTCGCCTCTCGACGACCGATCGTGTCTCCCCCCGACTTTTCACCGGTGCCCCGCCGATTACGCGGCAATTAACCGATCCGCTCGATTTCGCGTGGCCTCTTCTCCCGCGAGGAACGGGCGGACTCGCCGAGCGGATCAGGGTCATTAGTCCGCTAGCGCGATTTATTCTTAGCGCGGCGTCATCGAGGTCGGGAGCCGTTGCCACGGCTCCGGCGAATGATAACTTTCGATCCGCGCTCGTAGCTGATAAATCGGCGGGCGCGCGCGCGCGTTCGTATCGTCCCACGGGAAATGGAGGGCCCGCGCGAGTCGTTCGAGCGTTCAGGCTTTTATCGTATTGCGGATTTTCGACGATTCACTCGACGCGAACGGGCTCCGATCGTTTACCGTTCTGTAATCGGCCGCGGTGTTTCAATATTGTCGTTCCGATGGTTTCGTGATCTCTCTTTTGCGAGCTGATTGATTTCTCTTTTCGCTTTTTCGAGTTTTGCATTCAAAACGGATTTCGTCCGTCCGTCCGTCCGTCCGTCCGCGAACGGCCTGGCTCTTTGTACCAGTTACGCCGGACTTTAATATGGTATACGTACTATGTACCTACTTCCACCTAAACCTATTTGCTCGGCTTCCATAAACGTTCCACCGTAACTGTTACCACCGGTTCTTCGTGTAATAATGCGGAACGATATACCTCGGCTCTGCTTTTATAGCGTTCACAATACAAAATTTTGTTACCCCTTTTTTTCCTCCCTGCGCTCTGCTATTCGTCTATCTCATAGAACAATCGATATAAATAATTCATTTAGTAATTCATTGATAATTGTAACGATCGATCTGACGACGCTTTGCCCCTTTTTTGCTTCGTGTGCTCTTCTATTCGTCTATTGCATACAACAATCGATATCAATAATTCATTTAGTAATTCATTGATAATTGTAACAATCGATCTGACGACGCCTTACCCCTTTTTTGCTTCGTGCGTTCTTCTATTCGACTATTTCATAGNTTCGTCTATTCCATACAACAATCGATATAAATAATTCATTTAGTAATTCATTGATAATTGTAACGATCGATCTGACGACGCTTTGCCCCTTTTTTGCTTCGTGTGCTCTTCTATTCGTCTATTGCATACAACAATCGATGTAAATAAATCATTTAGTAATTTATTGATAATTGTAACAATCGATCTGACGACGCCTTACCCCTTTTTTCCTCCGTGCGCTCTTCTATTCGTCTATTTCATACAACAATCGATGTAAATAAATCATTTAGTAATTTATTGATAATTGTAACGATCGATCTGACGACGCCTTACCCCTTTTTTGCTTCGTGCGCTCTTCTATTCGTCTATTCCATACAACAATCGATATCAATAATTCATTTAGTAATTCATTGATAATTGTAACAATCGATCTGACGACGCCTTACCCCTTTTTTGCTTCGTGCGTTCTTCTATTCGACTATTTCATAGAACAATCGATATCAATAATTCATTTAGTAATTCACTGATAATTGTAACGATCGATCTGACGACGAGGAAGCATTCAGGTCCAGCTGTGATAAAAACGGTACGTAATCTCCCGAAAGATGTTTCACGGTCCCCCGTGTGGCATTCGCGAGTAGAATCGAGGATCGTGGCCCGTTATTTTCGCGATCCTCGTGTTCCGAGTAATGCTAACATTAGCTCGAGAACACGTACCGAGAGAGCATTCTGTGTATCACGGCCGACGAATCACCGTATGAATCGTGCCGAGAAATCGTTGGAACGCGGCCAATCCGCGTCCGCCCTTTTAGAACCGAATCCGCGTCGCGTGCGACGGAAATCGATAGATACTCTGTCCGTCCTCGCGGGCCAAACATTGATTTCGTCCCCCCGTCGTATAATTTGCTGCCGGCCCCCGGGTAAATGCGTCGATGCGACGACACGGCTCCCCCGCCTCGTTTTGAGCCCCGTCGTCTTCCCCGTCGGAACTGGGCCCGAGTCGAAAAATTAATTACGGTTTTGAACCTGNCTCGTTTTGAGCCCCGTCGTCTTCCCCGTCGGAACTGGGCCCGAGTCGAAAAAGTAATTATGGTTTTGAACCTGTTTATCCTAAAGAAGGATATGGCGATCGAAATCATATCTTGAGCATAGAAATATAAGAGTAAATATAAGAATAAATTTGCTTGGAGTTGTATGTAAAAGCAGTACATTTTACGTAAGAATTTATTTATTTCTAAAATATTGGTGACATATGTAGTATTAAGATATCTTCAAGTAATTAGAATTGCAAAACAAAAATAAATTAATATGCTTATAACAAACAGAAGTGAATGACGTGTCTCAGACGTCAAATGTACCCAAGGGGTTAATGAAAGTCACTGTACATTGTCGATAAAGGTTGCGAGTTTCGATTGGAATTCCGAATAAATAAGAGTAAATATAAGAATTTTAAGAGTAAATTTAACTCTAATTTGAATCTATATCTAGATGTTATGTCCGCTTATAAAGGATATAGATCTGAAATAGAGTTTATCAAATATAATTTAGTCCCTCAAGTCTTATTTCAAGAGTTTAGGAAGAGATCCTGTAGTATTTATGAAACCTAACATTGTCCTCAAAAGTCCATTGGCTGGCAACACTTGAGGACATGTGCACTGAGGGGACTCCATGATACCTACGTTTTTTTGGCTCATATTGTAGATAAAGAATCTCTTTTACGTTCACCCAATTTATGGCAAAATTATTATTATTTTTCTTTAACAATTTTTGTAAACGAATAACACAAATTTTCGCTGTGTTGCTGTATAAAAAAAATTCTATTGTATAAATTAGATTGTTTTAAAGCCTTTTTTTAAATTTATAATAGGATGTATAAGAATAAACAGAATAATTCATTTTAGATGCATATCAGATTCAAATGCGCATAGTTTGTAAAATAATTTTATATAACACAGTAAATATTTCAGAGGATCCTAAAAAAATCCTATAAACCCTTAAATAGGCCTTTAGATTCCCATTTCTTGCTTGGACAACTAAATTATAACTACTTTCGTCAACGAACTGAAAGTTCTTAAGGCCTAAAATATAATTTGAGATTTTTTTAGGGACTTATATGATTGATTGTCCGATTTATTGTATAAAAATATAAAGGGCTCCTGAACCAAGTTCGTCTAGCCCGGATTAGGGACTTATAGTTTCTGATTAGAGTTATATCAAATATTAAGTTCTGAG